>JANRGW010004230.1:0-11614 GCA_024733675.1 Psilopsiagon aymara | reverse complement strand
AGAAGAGAAGGCTGCGTGGAGACCTCATAGCAGCCTTCCAGTATCTGAAGGGGGCCTATAGGGATGCTGGGGAGGGGAGGGACTCTTCATTCGGGACTGTAGTGATAGGACAAGGGGTAACGGATTCAAACTTATACAGGGGAAGTTTAGACTGGATATGAGGAAGAAATTCTTTACTGTAAGGGTAGTGAGGCACTGGAATGGGTTGCCCAGGGAAGCTGTGACTGCTCAATCGCTGGTGGTGTTGAAGTCCAGGTTGGACATAGCGTTGGGTGATATGGTTTAGTGTGAGGTGTCCCTGCCATGTCAGGGGGTTGGAACTAGATGATCTTGAGGTTCTTTCCAACCGTAACTATTCTAACTTACTCTTGAATTGGAAATATCCTGAAAAAATAATTTTTGATTTTGGAGACAGTGTGATAAGTAACTTGGAAAGAAAAAGGACAACTGACCAATGCTATAAAAATACAATATCGTTAAAAGTTAACATTTCCTGGATGTGCATGAAGTCTGTTTATATTAGATTTAAGCTAAGTACTAATTTTATTAGCAGCAGTAAGTCTAAAATTCAAATATATGTGAAGCAAGTCAATGTCTGTTATTGGAACAAGAGTAATTAGTTGAGTAATTAATTGAACCATGCTTGAGGCCTTTTTTTTTTTATTCAGTCAAGGTATTTAAACTGAATACATTGTTCTTTATCTCATCATAACCAACTGCTCACAGAACGTATAAGTTACATTCTGCCACCGACATATGGATTCTACCTCATGTCATTAATGCAGTGGTTAACATCCACAATTAATTAAATAGTTTTGGCGCACTATCTCATCCAAGTCAATGAGCAGAACCAGACATAATTTGAAGATTCAGTGCATTCACCTGTGTGTTTGAATTTTCCTCTGAAGGAGGTGGAGGTGCTTAGATGAAGCTAAAGTTTTGTTGAACTTCTTCCATTCTTGAGTTAAAATACCTTGGCATGCAATTAAGACTGAGGTATTTGTGCATTATAAATTTATTGCCAATGACACATAATATTTGAGCTTAATTTAGCTATAGTTCTTGTTGTCTGAAAGATTTAAGAGTAACATTTTAAATTAAGAGTCCCAACTATGCATTTAATTTAGATTTAATATGACAGTTATTTGTTCTGCTAATAAAAGCCCTATTGCACATTAAAAACGTATTAATTGAAGATTAACACAGATGTAGTAGATTTAGAAATCTTTGATGAAAACATTTTAAAGCATCAGTTGACATTTGTGAATACTGTAAACATATTAACAGTCTTATTGTGACCATCTACTTAAAAATCTAACAGATTTTGCTTCATTCAGAACAGAATGCTTCTGGTGCTATGGCCAGCCATCTTATTGATCTTTTTTAGACAGTGTTTAAATTATTGCCTTTTCACTTTTGTTTGTAGGTGCTGCCACTGCAGACATGCAGTTGCCTTCCTCATCTGTGAATGGAGAAGGTAATTGTGCACTAACTGTGGTGATAACATACATCAAAGCTATTTCAAAACAGACACTTCAGTGTCCTCTGAAGGCTGGAAGCCATTGGAAGGGGTGGGGATAATGTTTGCTTTCTCTGTGTGTGTGTCTTGAAAGCCTCAAGATAGGAGGTGTTCATGAATTTGCATGTACATAATGACTATCACTCAACTGGAGTTGTATGCAGAAAGTTGCTGCAGCTTCATTGCAGCATGGAAAAGGTCAGCCTGGGACATCACACTGCCTTTGTTTCTGTGGCATGCTCTGATGCTGTGCAGAGAATATCATTAATCCTAGAGATAGCTGTCACTGATATATAGTTCATAATTTTCTATGAATTTTCTGCTGGGGAAAGACTCTGTGCTAATTGACAAAGTATGGTCAACTGTTGGAGCTGTTGGTGGAGTCAGGCTCTGCTGGTCACTTAATGCCTCTGCAGCGCCCTGTCCTATTATTCTTCTACTTCTGCTCAACAAGCTGTGAGCCAATTTCAGGAAGACACCAAATTTGATCTGATGACAGCAGCACTCCCTAGCGCACTGCAAGACACTGGGCAGGCAGCATGCATGGTCTTGCCTTGAGGGCTGTAATGCAGCCTTGTAGTAGGATCTAGTAAGGATGTATTATTATAAATCCCTATCATGTTTATTTCACTTTTCATTCACATTCCTTCCAATCTTTTGATACTTAGCCCCAGGCAGATTCAGCTATATATCCAAAGATGCAACTTTACATTGAATTAATGTGTATCTCTTTGCCAGTTAAGAAGTTAACAAAAAAGGAATAGGTGTCACTATTTTGCTTATGGTGGGAATTTGACGATGCACTGAAGCAAGCACAACACACTTCCAGAATCTTAACTAGTTTGATTGCACCATCGACACTCTTATTTCGACAGCCCCACTCTCCGGCATCTGGCATAATTGGAAGCAGCAGCCAGCAGGTATCAGATGTCAGTATGAATTGTCTCCTGCTGTGTGAGCGCTGACTATGAAATTGATTTGCTGTCTTTTTTATGCAGTTTTGTAATGAAAGTAATGTGAAGTCCCAAACAGACAAATTCCATATTTGTGTACTTATAGTTAGAATAGGCATATGTATAAAAACCAGAAAGAGCAATATATATCATCAGGAAAGCAGTATGGCACCATCAGCCCCTACTTCCTCACAGGTAGTTGTGGTGTCAGTCTCCCCTGTGTTTCCAGGGAAGCTGAGCTAAAGCAATAGCTGGAAACCAATTTCTTCGAGTACTTGCATGGATCAAAAGCATAAAACATGAGAAAGAAGAACCCTTCAGTGGCTGAATTTATGTATCTATTTTATTCATCAGCAATAACAAGGCAAGAAAGAGACACTGTGGAAAACAAATCTCCAACCAGGAGCAAATTTTTCCCTGATTTATCATCAGGATGATAGAGACCCCTAACATGAAAAAAATGGCCTTAGCAAAGTCAATGGCAAATTTCTGTTGATATACTATAGCCAGGATGTTGCCTCAGGGCACATCAGAAATAAATGACTGTCTCAGAGCTTTCAAAATGCTGTCATACACAACAATTTCACATCTATAAAGGTACTGTTTGTAGGACGGGGATCTTGAATGCTGATTCAAGGAAGGATTAGACCAGGTAATAAAAGTGGTGCCATTAACCTGAGCCTTGAGAAAAGCCTTTGAGCACTTCTTAAGGATTGCTTATGCCTAGCTGATGGCAGTAGGAGCATGGGAAGCCAGGCTCTGCTGGCAAGAACTGATGCCTCTTCTCCAGCAGTGTTACAACTGGCTACAAGACAACCTTGTTTATGGGCCTCTTTCTCAGCTTGAGGCAATATTTGGCTTTGATACAAGAAGGCTTAATCAGTTTCTACTGTAATCAAATTATTGAAGGTTTTTCAAAGAGCAAATTGCAACGTCTTTCCTTCCCAAGAAGTCAGAGTCAAAAACCTTGTTAGAAAAATTAGCTTGAGCATTGATTACTGCACTTGGCCTCTTTCTAGATGAGAGCAATGGCGAAAAACATTCTCAACATCTGGTTCGGTGTGGCCCAAGTTCAGTGTTTTGCTCTGACACCCAGTTGCATAGCAATAAAGGGGAGCATATGATACAATAATCTATATATAGGATAGGTGGGGCCGAAACTTTGACTGGAGGCCAGCTAGTCTGGTATTCCAATCTTGGTGCTGACATGAAGGCAGTCAGTAACCTTTGGTGGGTCACTTGAAGCTCTTCCTGAATTTCAGAACCTCTGTTGACAAGGGACCACTCTGTAACTGTCTTGGGATTGACAGTTGTTGTAACATGATCAAACAGGCCATTTCATACAGAGCCAGATCCCCAGTGCCCAGAAAAACTTTTCTCCATCCTGGATGAGCACAAGACAATTTACGGGAGCTGGCTGCTCTGCTTAGAGGGTAGTTTCCTCACAGAAGCAGCAATATACTGCAGTTTTCTTCCCTCCAGAAGTAGCCAACATGGTCTGAATCTGAACTTGAGAGCAGATAGAGGGCAGTCATTTTAGCGTCTGGTTCCTTTCTTTTACCCCACACAAGGCACAAGCAATAGTGCCTTGGGTCCATGTGACTTCTGGACTGTTGTCTTTCTTCGGTCAGCTCCTGCTGTAGGTAACACCACACTTTCTCTAATTCTGACACAAGGTCTGATTCCAACAGCAGGGCTACAAATTGTCACTTACCATATCTGACAGACTTAGGCCCTTTTCTACAGAACCAATGTTTCCGTCAGCTTTTAACCCTATAATTCAACCCCAAGGATAAATTGTAATTCTTCCTGTAAGAGGGTGTGGTTATAGGGATGCTCTCTGCAGCTCACTCCTCAGAGGTATGTGGTAGAAAGAAACCCTCCCACCTCCATGCTGAAACGTTGTGTGGGCTTGCTCAAACACAGGAAACTGCTGACTCAGCCAGCTCAATTTGCTGCCGTCCTTCCCCTCATTTTCTTGGGAAGCTTCCCTAGGGTATGCAGACCTCTAATGGCAATGAGAGAGGAGGAAGAGGACTCTACTCTTCTTCCTACTAGTGCAAAAAATTGTTCGTTGCACTAGAGAAGCTGTGGCTACTACTCTGGCTGTCACTGAAATCCAGAGAGGAACAGGGATGTGACCCAGAAACACCTCTTCTTCTGTATTTAGGAAGATAAGTCCCATCATTTATATAAAGGGTGCTGTTACCAGAGTCAACAAAATTCTTTGTATCAATGTATTCATTGATGGAGAAAGAGGATTCCTGCAAGAATGAAGCACTACTCTGGATAAATTGAACAAGTCTTAGATCAGTGCGTTTAATAATGCATTTAGCAGGTTCTTCCAAGCTGTGTCCTTCCGGTCTGTTTCCTTCCCTTCATTGTTGTGCTGTGGAGGTGAGTGAACGGTTACGCTGGGCATCATGGTTTCTACGAGCCTGTATCCACTCCACTCCAAAGCACATTGCTGCATTTTACACTGACTTTTCTTGGCTTCCAGCTCCATCAGACCCTTTATAGGGATTCAATAACCTGAATTTCTCAGTAGAAGTCAAACAGGTAAGTCCAGTATGGTAGGTGAAGTCTTTTCCAGAAGTGGCTCAGGAAGATCTTCATGTACTTTTCCTCACTTCTCTCAGGCAGCTGTTCAACTACTGCTGCTTTTTTCCCCAGTTCATTTCTCTTAATACAAATAGGCCAGTTTGGCCCTTCATTCTTGGATTCTCTTAAAGAGAAATTTCAGGGTGATTAGTGTAAGCAGCATACTTACATTCTTGTCTGCTTCTTGCAGAAAACTTACCTTTCAACTGTTTTAGTAGCAGAAAAAATTTTGCAACTGCATGACTTTTTTGGGAATGTTGTACTGTCCCTTTTATAGCAACTGTTACAGCATGCACATATGATGTCAAGTTCCTCTTGTGAGTACTTGATTTTTAGTGACATGAATATGGCACAGACGGACATGAGAACCCAGCTGTTGACTCCCTCTCTCAGTGCCCTTTTGTTTATGTCTGTGACCTGGTCACGTAGTACAAAGAGTTTCCTGCTGAGCTACATGCAGCTGCCTGGCTGAAAAACATGTGAGAGCTTTATTTGTCCTGCCTGCAGTCCCAGGTCTTCTTGGAACAGGCTCCCAGATCCCTCCTGCTGTGGAGGTGGGTGATATCATCAGATAGCCTTCCCAAGGATCCTGTCCTCTCTGGAATCCACTGCCAGGGATCTGCAGGGCATTACAGCCTGCATTTCAGAGTACTGCTCCAAATAAACTGCCTGAGTTAAGCTCTGGGCTCCCTGGGGCTTCAGAGCACTGCCACCCCTTTTTGTCAAGGAGAATAAATGTTAGTGACACACAAGGAACATAAACTGAGGCTTGACTGCTTTATGTTGTTTTTCTAAAGGTATTTCTTTTAACAGATTTGCACATCTCCATGCACCCAGCCTCCTTGGAATCTGTTACATTGTCATGAAAATTGCTCAGGCCCATGTTCTTGCTTTTGGCTAATAAGAAAGACCTAAAGATCTGTCTTGATCCAGATGTTTCTTGAGACAGCTGCACTGCAGACTACCCACAGGAAGGTGGGTGCACAGGCTATGGTCAGAAGGAGCCAGAGGTGTTTGGGTCATTACATGATCTGCAGGTCAACAGCACCAGCAGGTGGACATTGTTTTGCCTACAAGTGAAACGCAGCTTGCTCTGCAACTGCCCGCCACAAACTCAAGTGCCCAAATGGCAGAATGGTGTGTTGCTTAGGCAGCACAGATATTTATTAACTAGTCTGTTGAGAGCTGCTTTTACTGAAGTTGCATCTCTTCCACTGGGTACCTGACAGCACAACCTAGGGCCCAGGCTTAACCCTGTTAGGTGAGCAGCCAACTCCTCTGTACCCTGTATCTAGTTCCAGCATAAGATGAGGTAAGAGATATAGACAGAAGAAAATGTAAAAAGCCTCACCAAACCATAAAGCCAATCTACACACTTCTCAACAGCCTTAACTGGAACGATATAATTTCCCAGTACAATCAGCTGTTTTGCCTATCTGTTTTCTGTAAGTGGGAGTCTGGTTTTGCAGCTCACATTCCCCTGGGGTGATACATGCCTCCCTTTACCATCTTCTGACGTGCAGAGCACCACTCTTCCACCTCTCACATCTTTGGTTTTCTAACATCACCATTTCAACACTAGCTAGTGATCACATGAGAACTCAATATTAGGAAACCATTTGGTATATTTTTAGCGGTACTTGGGCTGAAGTAGCAATGAGCAGGGAGGAGTGCCAGCCACATGTGACCAACCAGCTGTCTGTGGCCCACATTTCGGAAATCACTGATTCAAGTAACTGGCAATAGGTTATGGAAAATATCTCTTTTAGATTGCTATTTCAAAATTATCCCAAACTAAACAAGGTAGGAAGGTCATCTTGGCTATAAACAACTTTACAATGCGTGAGCAGTTGTAATCTTGTTTCTTTGCCTTTTAATGGAAGAGAAATACTTCAATTGGATGTGAGTCTCATATGTGCCTCTAGCTACAAAAGCAGCTGAAACACTGCTATGGCTGGGATGAACAGGATGTGTAGCTGCCGTGTGCTTCTTCCCCACTCTTGGGCACTTGGTCGCGCTGTGTTAAGTGCTGAGGTCTTGTGCTCTGTTGTGTGGAAAGAGGGGACCCCATCAAGCAGGTCTATCTTTATAAATCTTAATGTGACAGCCATGTACCAAAAAAATCCCTACATTAAACATGTGAATCTTCCTTCTCCAACCTGCTGTCATGTATATCTGTTGGCTATGACTTCCAGCTCACCTCCTTTCCTATCTTCTTAATCCATGAGTATTTTAGGAGTCAGTAACTTCTTGTCAGCTGGCACCTATATGCATCAAAGGCAGCTGCCTGCTAGAGTTCTGCATGCTTCTGGGGTTATTTAACTGCACATATGAGCAGATCTTGCATTCCTTTTATGTCACCCATCTGTGAAAAAGCCTGCACCAATTTCAGCCAGGCTTGCTTTATCACATTCCCTCCTTGCCAGCCTAGCAACCTGCTCCAGTCTGTTCCCTGTCCCACTGGGGAAGGGGAGACTGTGCCTTTAATATGTGTTGCCTTGTATCTTACAGTTTTCAGCTTGGTCTCTCTTGCTGTCCCTCAGACTGTCTCTGAACACAGCAGAAAGTGGCATCAGCACTGGTCCAGGCCCCAGCACATGCACAAAGTAGGGTGAAGAATGATTCCCATATGCTAGCCACCCCAAAATCCTGAGGCCAATAATCAGCCAGGTCTGTTTATGAGAACAAGACCCCAGCCTGCAGCTGACATGGGGAAGCAATCAGAGCAGCCCAGTGGGCACCCTGCTAGGGCTGCACCATCCCAGCATGAGATTTGATCCTTTTGTAGGTCTGAAGACTTTGCCAGGCTCCCTGCTCCACATTGCCTGCCAAAGGGGTGACAGGCACCATGCACCAGCTGTGATGGATGTTGTGGGACTGAGTACCTATGTGTTTTGACTGGAGTCAGTTTGATTCCAAAGAAATGCCCCCAGAAACAATACTTCAACCCCCAGGGAGACTATTTGTTTTAATTTTTTAAGGAATGGATTTTGTAAATCACTTGGTCGTGGCAAGTTTATGTATTTGGATAGCAAATTTATGTTGTACTATTAGTTTCAAGGAAATCCAGTTGAGTATGTGGATTTTGGACTTTTGACCTTTAAGCAGAATGAGGTTTTTGAAGAACTGTGAAGTAACTTGTTCATCTCCATGCAGTGTACTCTACTGAATGAAAATGCCCTCTGCAGAGACACAGAGAGGATGTAAGGGGTGGTGAGTGCCTGCATTCATCTCAGTCAGTGGTTTCTTCCTTCCCAACCTGTTGGCAACAGTTTGGACACTGTGCTAAGCACTGATCTGGTGCATTTTCAGTCCTGTGCTTTGTGTTTGGAGTCACTACCAGGAAGGTGGAGTGGGTTGCCCTACTGCTGGATCTCATGGGGAATGAGGGAGTCACCACCCCCACTACATGGGACTCAGGAAAAGGGTTGCCTAGATTCTGCTGGAGACAGGAAAGATGCAGGGAGGAAAGATAGGCTTGATTTTTTTGCCTCCCAGCTCAGTAGGGCTGGGAGCATGGCTGTGCGTTTCCAAGTCTTGTTCCTTGTGTTCCCTCCCTGCCACCCTACTGCCCTTTCCCCAAACATCCCCTGCCTCCCTGCTCAGCCCCACACTTCTCCCCCTTCCCAAGTACGCGTGCTATTTATTTAGCTTCACTGCCCCTGAGCTTTCTGCTCTGCTGGTTTAATCTCTCTCAAACTACAAACCCCTTTGACAGAGGCAGACCATGACAACATGCCTCACTCCTCTTCCCTTTTTTTCCCTGTTTTCTGCCAATGATCAGGTTTGAACTGACATTGGCAGGTTATAGGTCATGTTCAAAGGCACCAAGCACTGTCTGAACATCCCTTTGATTGATACGCTCATACGAAAATGAGTAGTCTAGAAAACCTCTGTGACTGTACAGAGTAATCCACTTTATGGGTGAGCTCCTAGAGTTGGCAGACTTCTCATTTAATATGGTTTTTCTCATATTTTAGCCAGAAATCCTGCATCCTGTAGTAAAGGACAGGCTTACTACCTGCCCTAGAATGTTTTCAATAAATCATGCAGAATTATAGCCTGAAGTATGGAAAACAGTCCCACCTTACCCTTTTCTTCACAAATTCATTGATTGCCTCATAGCTGCTATCTTGCCCTGCAAACAGAGGTGGCTATATGGCAGCAACAGCGAAGGGTGGATGCATCAATGATAAATGGGGAGCTGCACAGAGGAAAAGTGCTGTGGGAGGGGGATGGAAGCATCTATTATTTAAAAAAAATATGCTTTCTTTTAAGGATACTTATTCCCATTTTATTTCTCAAAAATTAATGACGCCATAGAGCAGCTAGTGGGTGTGTTAAGACCTGATGTGGAGGGAGAGACAAGAACCACAGTCACAGTTTCTAACCACTGAAACTGTCCCTCCCTTCCTCCTGCCATTTGTTCTACACTCTTCTTAGGACCCACTTACATAAATGTCCCCAAATCTGGTGTACACAGCCTACACTGACACCCACAGAATTCCCAGTCTTTGTAAGCGTGTGGACTTTAAAGCCTTTGTAAAACTGTTTAAACAAAGATGAGCTTCTCGCTGCAGTTGTGGGGGAGAGATTGTTCTGCTTGAGTCAGGGTGCACACCTTTAGCATGTTTAATTCAGCATCAGCTTGAATGAGACTCTGCTAACTGACAGCAGCTGAGGATCTGGCCTTTTTTTTAAGGAACTTGGGGTAAAGGGAAATGATGGGCAGTGGCTTAGAACTCACAATACCCAGCTCCTGTGTGTTTTCAGTATGCAGCACTCATAAGCCATCACTTGATGAATATGGCCTGAAGTGATGCAGGCAACTTATTGTAATTTTTTGCTGTGCTCCGTTCGGATTTATTTCCTAGTTGGTCAGGTGGGACACCCTGTAGATTAAGACTTAGCATACACATTTTGAATCTGTAGACTAGTACTTGAGGTGAAATAGGAATTGCTTTATGTTTCAGAGCAGTAATGGTCTGAATTGCCAGAAATAACTGTAATAACAAACTGATTGTTTCCTGAGTCAGGCACACAGTGAAAACAGCAGTCGGAGCACCAATGCTCTCCCTGTTTTTTAATGAAAATAACAGGGATGGGAAGCAGTCCAAGAAGAGTTTGTTCCCTTGGCTTCTCTGATACTCTTTTTAAAGCAGTCTGCTGCTATGAAGAAATACAATTACAAAGCCATTTAAAATGTGTGGCTCTTCTCAGGAGAAAAGTGCATGGGTTGTATGTAAACAGGGCTGTTCACCACACATAGACAAACCAAAAAGCATGCAGATGCTGAAATGTCTGTTTTCTGGGAGGTCTTTGGGTGACTCTCCTAATTTTATTAGAGCCATTATGTAGAATCAAACTTTCCAGTTGACAGTCCCTCACTTGCTTGAGTGTCTATCTCAGGCACCCTCCCCTCTTGTATGCACCTTTTTGTAAGCTGGTTTGTCCAGCCACTTGCTTTACAAGGACTCCTCAGGATTCCCTGTTCGGACCAGCGGCCTGGGTGCCTTTGGAGATTCCTGCCAGCCTTCTGAAGAAGAGTTCACATCAGAGGATTCTGCTGCATCCCTTTTCAAAGTCCTCACCTTATAAGAAAGTCCTTCACACTCTGTGCCTTTCCTTTCTTCCAAGGACCTTCTGCATTCCTGTCTCATTTCCTGTATTGGCCGTGAGACTTCTGTCTTTGCACCACTAAAATGTCAATAGTGTTCTACTTAGACAGTCTCATGAAGGCACCAATAAAGTACAGGTATGACCATCCAGGCATGCATCTCTGCTTACAAATGTAGTGCCTAAAACTGGCAGCAGTGATGGAGATGACAATGCAGACATGTGATGTCTGATGTGTTTATCACTGTGGGGTATCAGCCACGTGTTAAAGCACCACTCAATCCCAGCAGAAGTGGGGCAGACCCAACTACATTTCCAAAGCAGCTAAAGTCTTGCTCAGGGAGCGTTTCGGGATGCAGAGATTTTGACTTCACTGGTTTCTGACAGCTTGAAACAGGAATTCCTTCTTGCCTCATGATGGACTGTGAAAAAATCAGGTCTGATTCCACATGAATGTGAGTTTGTATCATGCAAACATATACCACAATGTGCTGGGTTGAGCAGTAGCAGTCATTTTTCTCCTTAGTAGCTGGTGCAGTGCTGTGGTTTTGACTTTCAGCCTGGGAACAGCGCTGACAACACCAATGTTTTTACTTGTTGCTAAGTAATATTTACTCTGACCAAGGACTTGGAGACTCATACTCTGCCAGGGAGGAGGGGGAACCATGAGGAAGCAGAGACAGGACACCTGACCCAAACTGATCAAAGATGTAGTCCGTACCACAGCACGTCATTCCTACTGTGTAAACTGGGGGCAGTTACCCAGAAGGGTTAGTTCACTGCTTGGTTGAACTGGGTATCTGTCAGTGGGTGGCAAGCAGTTGTATTCTCTTCCTTTGTTACTTTCCTTATTATTATTGGTGGCAGCAGCAGTGGTTTGTGTTATACCTTAGTTACTGGACTGCTCTTATCTCAACCCGTGGGA
>JANRGW010004227.1:0-33975 GCA_024733675.1 Psilopsiagon aymara | reverse complement strand
TTCATTAGGGACTGTAGTGATAGGACAAGGGGTAACGGGTTCAAACTTAAACAGGGGAAGTTTAGATTGGATATAAAAAAGAAGCTCTTCACTGTAAGGGTGGTGAGGCACTGGAATGGGTTGCCCAGGGAAGCTGCGAATGCTCCATCCCTGGCGGTGTCCAAGGCCAGGTTGGACATAGCCTTGGGTGATATGGTTTAGTGGGAGGTGTCTCTGCCCATGGCAGGGAGGTTGGAACTGGATTATTTTAAGGTCCTTTCCAACCTGAACTATTCTATGGTTCGATGATTCTGCACTGCGGTAACTTTCTTTTTAACTCTTGACTGCCCTTTGAATACAGACCCATTTCATGTCACACTTTAGGAAGTTAGAAGGGCTCCTTCAGAGCTGTGGAATTTAAGTCACCTCAGGATTTCTTCAGTGCAGGGAGTTTCCATTGTGGAGCTTACTTGGCTATGTTCTATCCAGATATATTCCAGCTGCTTCCCACTTCTCAGCTGATGCAGGCTTTTGGTATTTTCATAGGTAGGTAAAAGAAGCCAGCAAATGCTTATCCCTCTTGCCTCCCCTTTCCTCTCTCACACACAACTGACAGGAAAATAAGCACTAATATATCATCTTTAAAATAAGAGCGAGACATGGTTTCCTTATGAAGTAATGGAAATATTGACATCATGTTTGGAAGAGCTTTTTCCCCCTTTCCTCTTCTAATTGCACTGAGTTTTTAAAGCCAGAGAATAAAATCTTCTCTGGAGTGGGAGAAGGCTCCCCATAGGCTGCTGTTTGTCTGGGCTTGGTATGACTCACACTGCTCCTTTTGCAGTTCATTTACAGATTACTAGAACCAGGAGCTGGGAACTTAGGCAGCAAAGGGAGAAAGCAAAGAATGCAAGTCAGTTGCTGAAAGAGAATGAGGAGGAAACATTATTTATGGCAAGTTCAGTGATTGATTCCTTATTTCTCTATTGTATTCTTTTTCTTTCCACTTTAAAGGAAATAGCTCCTATAGCAAGAATGACTCACTCATGAGATGCTGCCAGTGATGGGGGTTTGCCAACCCCTTATTATGTTAACCTTTTATCACAGCATGGTGCAACTGTATGATTCCAGATAAGACCACAGATGTGAAGGCAGAGGAGGAAAGCAGGAGGGGGTTTAAACCCCATCATTTATAGTCAAGCAGCAGTCTTATGTGTCGGTGATGAGAAGCAGCTCTTTGATGGCTGTTTGATCTGACCTGAAACAGCGTTATGAGGTTTGTCCTCTGTAGCACTGCGCCCACTTAGAACTGTGTCCTGGCTTGTATAGGAGTTCTGTGTCTTGACATAAAGGAAGAAACTCCGCCAGGCACAGTGACAAGCTAGGTATAGCACTATGGCAGCTCCCTCTGCTTCTATATTTTCTTGCTGCATGAAGAACATGAAGCAAGGTGCTGTGATGACATCTTTCCCAGCTCTGCACAGCTCCTCGCAGATCTCCAAAGGGCTCTTAACCCTTCACTAGGGAGAATTCAGCCTTGTGCCAATAGGGCAAAGGGAAGGAGAGAAGCAGAAGAAGGAACTGCAAGCAATGTAAGGAAGTGATCTTTCTAGTTTCCCTGCTTTGCTCTCTCTCTCTCTTTCTTTCCATGTGATAAAAAATGACAGGAAAGAACAGATAAATGAATCCATGATAGGATATGCGATCATTCAGTCTATGAAGGAAGCCTGAAAGTCACAAAAGGAATCTGAGCTCAGCAAACAGAGAAATCAGGACACTCTTCTCTTCAGGGTAGAACTCTCAATCCAGCTGACTTTGCTTTGTGACTGTGTTGCCTGTTCTGAAATACTTGCACTTGCAAATAACACTTCAATTTTCACTGTCCTGAGATACTTGCAGCCAGCATGGCTTAGGCTCAGCAGTAACAAGACAGTGTAAGATGGTTAGTGCTGGAGACTACTCTACCCCGGTCAAATTAATCCCAATAAAACCTTCCAGCAGTGTCTAGAAGCTGCTCTGCAAGAGATGGCTGCTGATTCCTGGTTCAGTAACATACCTGAAATGTGGTCTATGTACCACAACTACACTATCTGGTCATCTTCGCTGCTAAATGAAAAAGGTCCGGGAAATGAGGGAGTACAGTAAAGAAAGGACTCTTGGTTGTCCCTATTGCTTTGTTAGGTCTCTTTTGGGTAAATTATAAAGCTAGGTCTGAAAGCCATTTGTTTTTGTACTCCAGATATCAATTCAAAACATTCTTATTTAGCAGAAAACTACTTGCCTTCCTCTTTTCTTACCCCATCTCTTTTTGGATTCTCTCAGTAATTCCTGAACGCAACTTGGAAATGAAGTTATTTATCAGCCTAGAAAGATGAAAAGGTTTGGTAGCAAAGCTTGACATGCCAACCTTGGTGTCTGCAGCTAGGAGCATTCCTCATTGCTGGTCTGTGTGCTCTGGACCATTTCAGCAAGCCCTAAGAGAAGTCTGCTTTACAGAGAGCTGGCTGTAGGCAGTGTGGGTGTGAATCAGTAAGGAAAGACTGATGTTAGAACTGGGTATTGATTCCTGGTCCTCTCTATTCAGCAGTATAAATACAGTCTCTGGAGTAACTCAAAATCCATTGGTATATCAGCTGACACAAGCTTTTTTACAGTTTTCTTGATGTCATCCTCACTTCCTACATGCATACACTGGAAGGTGCAGCACAAGACTGAGTCTCTTCATCCAAGATGGCAGTTCTTATTGCTATTTTATGACCTAATATCCTTGGACCATCAGATTAACAGCATCTGATACAAGTTTGGACACACATTAATGTGTAGAATTGGACACAATTGAACAGTGCTTAAACACTCATCCCAGTAGTGGATGTAGTGGTAATCTGCTCTGCAAAGGAAATAGTTACTCGGGAAAATTTGTGCTTATTTCTGTAACTATCTCAGACATCTAGGGCTGTATCAACTCAAAGTTTGAAGTTCAGAGTTTGCCATCTCTCAGATATCCTACTGCTGCAAGATATGGGAGAGGTGCTGAGGCATGCAGCAGGGAAGTGATTAGACTTTAAATAAAAGTTATTAAAAATTCTCTTATCCCAGATAATTTCATTTATTTGCTTAAGAACACATATGACTGCCATAACCTATCTGCTAATGCAACTGGGAAGAGGAATATGAACAGCTGGGGGCTTCCAGGATCTTCATAACTTCTTAAAACAGAGTTAATGTTGTAGGAGATGAAAGTATGCACCTCAAATATTTGTGTGCAGAAGGTACAAAATATTTCTTTTGGTAATTTAGCCTTACTAAATAACTTATGCCAGGAAGGATAACCTACAGAAAAATCTTTGATACACTTTTCCAGCATGCTTTAGATCCGTTAATGTCACTTTATAGTTTGGACATTAGATGTACCAGAATCGTGCACCAAACCAATCCTTTTTAGACAAAATTACTAGGAGGCACACGAGCAATACACAGTTTTAATCCCCATATCTGATAGACCCAAAGTTTGGGGTTGTTTTGCTTTGAGTTGATGGAATGGAAATTCAAATATTACTTTGAGAGTGTCATAGGAAAGTCTAAAGTGAGGGACTGTAAATAGAGTTTGAGCTGACATTTCGGCTTGGAATTCAGGGGAAGGAATGAAGCGAGGCAGCCAGCATGAATGATCACTTGAATCTTGAGGGAAAACTTAACATTTAAGAGACTCTTTTTGTTTTCTACTGATATTGTAATTTGCAAAGCCCCATCTGAAGGCCATTTGTTTTTGTACTCAAGATATCAATCCAAAACACTCTTATTTAACAGAAAACTACTTGCCTTCCTCTTTTCTTACCCCATCTCTCTTTGGATTCTCTGCAGTAATTCCTGAACACAACTTGGAAATGAAGCTATTTACCAGGCAGAAAGATGAAAAGGTTTGGTAACAAAACTTGACATGCCAACCTTGGTGTCTGCAGCTAGGAGCATTCCTCATTGCTGGGTTGTGTGCTAGCCTGGTTGTTATAATCAAATCTGATCCAGTGGTCACCTGGAGCAGTTCAGTTGCGCTCAGCTGTATCACATATCCAGAAGCAGCATGGGCACTTGCTCTGCTCTTTAGGGCAGCACCTCGAACAGCCTCTTGCAGAAGCTGTCTTTTATAAGAATATGTAAAAAAAAGTGAATGAGACACAGGATGCTTGTCTAGGAGAATTCCTTAGGACAGGAAAATGGGAGAGTTGCCCACGGATCTTTTCCTTTGCAATCCCTCTCACTATAGGATTGTAAACATTCATTAATGTTTTAAGTCTTATGGTTGTTCTGGGAGATATTATCCTCAGTTTTTGCATAAAGTCTTGGATGATCCATTTGTCTAGAGAAGTACTGTTTAATGCTGGGAAACATTTGATCAAGCCAAGGCTAGCAAAGAAGTGCCTTTGGGGAGTTAGTAAATCTGGCAGCCAAAGAAGAGATGATGTTTCATCATGTGCCTTTAAAAAACCACCCTGATGTTCTGCTCTTTGTGCTCTTGTGGCTTTGTATTCCAGAGCACTGCATGCGAGCCCTGCTCCAGGTTGTTTCAGATTGCTATGGCAAACTCACTGTGTGTTCTTGCTTGTTTACTACATTCTTATTCAGTTCTTCTTTTAATTCCTGTCCTAATAAGCCCATTTTCCATAGAAAATTACATTTTATGGCCAAAGCTTTATCTTCTGCTCCTGCAGTCCTAAAGCCAGTGTAATTTCAGTTGTATGAGCTGGGAGCTGGGAGAGTCAACTGCAGCGTGATCAGACAAATACAATTAACCTAACTGTAATGCACTTAGGTACTGGCATCTGAGCTAAAAAGCTGTAACAACAGCCTACCTGGTACCCCAGTATACATTCAACAACTGAAACCCATTTCACTGTGAGTCTTATTTACGCTGTGTCTTTGTTATTTTCACCCTTGGTAGACATAGCCCTCAGGACAGCCTATGCATGTTTTCAAAGCAGCAGCTTGAACAGCCTCTGAGGATGATGTTTATTGTGCTTTAGGTGGCAGCATCTTCAGCAGGTCCCAGAGGACCTGTTACCTGCTTAAACAATGACTAAAATATTGTGGTTATGAGCTGAATAGCAATGTGACCTCTCTGCAGAGAATAAGCTTGTCTGTCAAAGCTGGAAAGGAAAAGAATGATTTACATCTGGCTGTAGGATACTCAGATCGTGCATTCTTCTGCCAGTTTTCCCTTTCCATTGCTGAATGCAAATGCATTTAACTTTTAAGCAAAATTCTGGCCTAAAGGAAAAGACAATGTAAAAAATTCTATAGAATTGACTGGAGCCAGGATTTCAAGTGTTTACACCTCATTTTCATTTAGTAAACCCAGGTAGTACATCAGGAACTCCCTGAAGTCACAGGACCTGTGCTCCTTTATGCTTGAGAGCAACCGATTCCTATTTTCTGCTGGCTAAAACCCTCTATAAAGGGTTTTACCCTCTATTAGGGTTAAAAAAGTGGAGGTATTTCCTTACAGGTTTGTTTCCCATAAGCTGTTTACTTCTCTTGCCATTTCTTATCCAACACTTTATCAGCAATTCTTTTTTTTGACTCTTTTCTCAGTAAGTTCAAAACAGCCTTCATTCCCAACCCTTCATTCCAGTCACCATGACTTCTGGCCTTGCCAAACACAAGCCTTTTAAGCCTTTTTAATGTGTTTGACATTTTAAACCCATGAAAATAAGGAGAGGCTCAGCACATCGATGTGGTTTCAAGAAATGCTGTGACAGAATTCCACATCTGAGTGTTTTCGGCATACATACCTCTATTTCAGGTAATTCTAGACCTTAAGATAACAAATAGTTCTTTCTCAGGACGTTATTATTCACTGGACTGATAAGCTCCATGACAGCTTCCTCTTGACTGTTAATGATGTGCTGTGTATAACTCTTTCAGTATCAGAGAGCTCAGCCCTATCCCAGCAACTCATCTATCATAGATCTGTGATTCCAGTGAGGGGTTGATCTTCCCGCTTATTTCAGCAAGCAAAAATGTTGCTAGATCTTTCATGAAATAGAATCATACTGAGTCCTCCCAGCCCAGTGCATAGTCAGACTCCTGCCTTAAATTTTCCAGTTTAAAGCAAAGCATGCTCCACCTGGGTGTGTGTTGGAGGTGAATGACTATGATTATCCTTTTTTTATAGTTTGGGACAATTTCTGTCTTCCTGAACTTAAGAACTTGTTTCTCTGAGTCCACAGATTGTCTTAGTAAAGTCTTTTAGGCTACCAGGGAGACTGGTATCACTGGAAACAAGGCTGATATGGAATAAGCAAGACTTAAACAGGTCTCTGGAATCTAAGCTGTTCTTTCCGTTGTGGAAGAGGATGATCTGTATCGACCAGACAGACATAGCAAGTCTTTATTTAATGCTAAATGGGAATATTATCCATTTATGTCTGAAAACAACAGCAGTTGGCTTTGGCAGACTTATATAGAATGTTTTACCTGGAATCTGCATGTACAGAGTCACTCAGCTGTAAAATGATTACTTCCATGATTTTCAGGAAGAAATGCTGTAGGCAATGTGGAAGTGTACTTATCCTCATCCTGACTATACAAGCCACCATAAAAATGATAATAATTTTGACATTTGAAGTCAACTCTCTCGAGAGGGTTCACATCCTCACAAGTCTTGATGACTTTAACACAGTTAATACCTTTAACTGTATGCGTGGGACCAGTGCTGTGGCAAAACTGAATCTAATAACTTAAAACCCTAGGCTTAAAGAGTGGAGATGAGCTCTCACAGCACAAAAAGAAATTGCAGGAAGTTGACAGGGATAAATTAATAAGACTTTTGTATTCAAAAGCAGGCAGGCATTTACATGAAGAGACTCCTTCCCTTAAAATGAGGTTCTACACACTTCTGGAAAAAGAAAAACCACAAAACCAAGAAGACAAAATAAACCAGCTGCTTATTTAAGCTGAACATATAGAAAACCTGATGTTTGGCCTATAAAACATGTAAACCTAGCCGGATTCTCTCTCCACAAGAGAAAGCTGGATGGACACTATGAGGCATGTAAACACTGGCTTCATCAGTGGCCTGACTTGTTCTCCGCACACTACAAGGTGTTTTGAAGTGTTAGAAATATAAGCACTATCTGTCAAATTTCCTGTATGTAAAATAAAGCAAATTGTGGATGCTGGCTAATTCAGACAGGATATATAAACTCTGTTTTCTGCAGAGCTGTGGTTCTATTTAGTGTATTCTACTGGGAAATGGAAATTTTGAGGAACTTGATAGCATTTTCTTAATTAAAAATACTTTTTGGGAACTCCAGCCTCTCTCATCTCTCCACAGCTGACTGTGGTATGTGTGTTCTCCCATACGAAAATCAGTATCTACCCAGAATCCAAAAGATTAACAACCTGAAATCAAGCTGTATCAACTGAGTGAGCCTCTTTCTGCTCATATGCCTTGGGGAGACATCAAAAGCTCATGACCTTAGCCTGGAGATTGTAGACATTCCTGTTTCATGCTCATAGCCGTAGTATCCAAGTTGTATTAACCAACTTGACTAACATCTGCTATGTGATGTTCTCTCATCCTTTTATTTCTTCCTTCCAAATTTAATTTTCACAAAACAAAACCCAAATTGCATTTGTTTTAGTAGATTTTGCTTTAAATAACTGTTCTGTAAGTGGAAGCACAATAGCAAAACAGAACAACAATGGTCAAAGTACAGCTCCTCTATCTTTTCCTGTTCCTATTTTCATTTTCCTTCCTTCCTATTCCAGTTTATGCATAGAGTAGAAAAACTCATTTAAAACATTTAGCCTTTTCCATCCACAGCTGCCTATGGAGCTGTGCTGGGAACCAGAGCAGGGGACTGATGGCATTGGACCAATCTCACTCACGGCACAGGCATCACCAACTTTTATCCTGAAATGTCCGGGTCATGAAGGAGGAACAATATTGATATTGCCACTGGCCTCTTTATCTTTTTAAACTATTTTTATGTTTAGGATCATGAGAAAGATCTTTTCTTAACATCCCACAGAGAGCAGCAGCCTTCTGGTTGCAGCTTGCTGTCAGTGTATGCTTGAATCCAAAGTCCTGATGTGATGCAAGTTCTGCACATTCAGAACTGCATTGATTTCACTTCAGCTGGCCACAGGCCCATGAAAACTATTCACTGCCAGAACAGGCAGATTTATCCTTCAGAGCTGACTTTTTGCCTAAAAGACAAGGATTTTAAATCCTTCTGTTACCAGCTGTTTGTTTAAAATATCTGTGATCTAAGGGCTTTAACAATAGTTACATCTATGCGTCTGAAGTAAGAGCTTGCACCAGTGCCGGGTGTAGGTTATGGGGTTATGGGCTAATTTCATTCATGGAACCTGACTGAATTCAAATCATGTCAGGAACAAGCTGTCTTGGTTTTGACTTTGCTGGATGAATGAACATATCAGAGGAGTGTGGATGTTAATGTAATGTATGCTTGGGTATGTCTTTACACCCTGCCAGATCCCTTCTGATCACTCTAAATGTATCTCAAGCTACACTGCAGCATGGATCTGTGTGGGTACCAGTTCCACTTACATCACAGGCCAGCTTGCGTCAGAATAATCTACAGTTATTGTCCATTTGTCCTCACTTAGCATGAGCAACAAAAATTCTGGCATCAGAATGAGTGTGCATGGCCCCATGAGCTGTCTAGGTTACAGCCCAGACATACCCAGCCTGTAGAGACCCCAAATGCTCCCCATATGCAGCAGACTGTAGTGAGTGGTCCAGACGCAACTTGTGCATGAGTTGCTGAGTGGGGCTCCCTGCAGAGCGTGATTCACTGTCTGCAGGCAAGCTGTGGATGTGTAACTGGATCTTGCTGCCACCTGCCTGAAGCTGCTCTGGGAGTCCTTGCAACACATTCATATGTCCTTTAGGGAAGACTTTTAGTATTAAAATAAACAGATGTCCTGGTGGTTTATGATATCATACCTATTCTTCCCTGTGAATTAATACACCATCATTAGTGGGTTCACATCTATACAAAGAGTGCTTTTATTCCCCTCTCTTTTTTTCATCCCACATGCATGCTGGATTTCTAGCATCTATTTTACATACTTTTGTTCTTGTCAATGCATTAAGCTGCTCCTAATGGGATTTCAGGGTTGTCATGTGAATTTGGGATGCATCTACATGGGGAAATGCTCGTCGTATGTTCCTATTAAGAGCTCTGTTGACATCTATAGGATGTTGGATACTCTGAATGCATTTTTAGGCATGAGTGCATGCCAGCAATATAAGCATAAGATTAGATTCCAAAGTGCTGTAAAACTGTTCCTTGCAGACACTCCAGGCAAGAAACTTGCTGGTGGGCAGTCTTTCCTTGTGGCACTTGTTTAAATGGAGGAAGAAATTAGGGATGGGGTGAGAATGGAGAGATGCAATAGGAATGGGTGAGAATGGTCTATGAGCAGTTCTTAAGCTCACACAATAGCAGCTGAAAATTGGATGGGGCTCTATTTTTCCCTATGAGTATACTGTTTGAACAAGCCCTTCTAGGAAGCACCATTGATTGTGATTCAGGGGGTGGACACATGGACAGAATCTTGTCTCTTGATTTGAGGTCCTGAAAACCTTGCTGTATTACCAGGCTGTAGATATAGAATAGAGCCTTTATGAATATAAGCTCTTGGATTTTGGGCCTGCTGCTCCTTGTTGAAGAAATAATGGGCAGCTTGCTCATCCAGATGCCAAAGGACACAGGGTGGCTATTTGCTTTTATCTTCTTCAGCTCAAGATGTTGCAAGTAGTGTAAGAACTGTTCTTCACCCCACCAAAATGATGCTTTCATAGTATGAACATAAAGATGCTGCATGCCTTGGGTTGCACCATGAATGCATACAGGGAACTCCAGAGGGTGCAGAGTCTCCTGGAACAGTGTAAGGTAAGAGAACTAGCCTGATGCACTCTCGTCTATGCCCTAGAACCTGTGTTTCCTAAAACTGGGTCTGGTTGCTGCCCTGAAGACTTCTTGTTGGCACAGAACATAATTGTACATGGTACAGCTAAAAATTGCATGGTATTGACTGTACCCACCAACTCTTGAAGTCCTGAACTTGCTCTGTTCCATTTACAGTAGCAGCAATCCAGTACATCCAGTAGCAACAATCTGTGTGACTGCAGGGGGATTTCTTGAGCTGGGAGTTACGTTGTGCATTGGGGTACACTTTGGGTGTATGAGCTAAACACAGGTGATGGCTATCTATATGGCATAGTGCAGTGCCATGCAAAGATACTAAGCCCTGAGCTTAGTAGGTTGCCAAGCTAGTATATCATTTTGCTTGTGTTACTTTCCTTCACCACGCTGACTGACACAGCTGTACTAAGCCAGGCAGCATGTTTTGCTAGGGAAAGATGCACTGAATTGTACAGAAAAATCCACTTGTTAGTCAGTCCTGTGCTGAATTCTCTCTTCAGTACTTTCTGAAAACTCTTGTGTACTTTGCTGTTACCTTTCTCTAGCGAGTCACCTTATTCCCATCTCTCTCCTATATTTTCCCCTGGACTATACTGCTTTCCAGTACATGCTTCCAGTCACCACGTTCTCAAATATACCAGCCCTGATCTCTGTTGATAGCCAGCCTATCCACTGACAAATGCATCTGCCATTGGGAGTTCTGCTGCCATCACTGGGCAGCTTCCTCACAGACGCACAGTCCTCTGGGGAGCATCAATAACCCCTCAGAATGTTGGGAGGAACAGCAAATTCTCATGCTCTGTTATGAGGTAGCCTCCTACTAGAAGGAGAAATAAGCACATCTCTTACAAGCAATGTATTCATTATTTGTGCCTTCTAGGGGTTCCTTCTACTGATACCTGCCTTTTTGACACATAAATCATTAGTTTAACCTGATATGTGTGTTTTCTAGTCTTCCATTTTCAGGGCAATGAACATGTTGGCATTTATTCAGTCAATCTCCTCTTAGCAGTACAGTTACAGCCCTCTTGAATGCAGTATCTGTACATTTGTTTACATATTACATTATGGTAATGCTAAAAATATTCCTGTAACCTTGCTCCAGTCAGGACCCAGCAGAACAATTGGATTTGTCTGCTTCCCACATGGCACTTCAGGCAGTTGTTTAACCAGAGCCTAAATGACATTATTTACCTTGACTGTCTTTTTGTGTCTGCCAATAACGTTTAATGTTTCAGATTGAAATTGGCCAGAGAGATGGAAGAATGTGCTCAGTGGCTTATTATCCTCTAACAGAACATTCCATTGGTTCCCAAGTTCATACTGCTTCTGACTCTCTGTCTTCTTACACTACTTTTAAGCCAGAAAATAACCTGCTGTCTGTCACAGAACCAGAGAGGAACAGGTACTGGCAGTACCAAAAGCTTCCACAGTCAGTAATCTGCACTTGCTGGGGCAGGGAAACACATTCAGGTTTGTATCTTAATCAAATACCTTCTTCCAGTCCTGAACCTGACAATCCTGCAGGTATGATCAAGACTACAGCTGATATGTCAAAACAAATAGTAAAGACATGGAACCAACCTTGACAACTGTCCTACTCTGATCAGTTCGAAACAGCTAGAAATAGAGAATCTGAGAGGTAGCAGAACAAAAGCTGTGTCAGATCTCCCAGATATCAGGAGCATGCAGAGGCCACCCTCTCTCCCAGGCAAGCAGTAGTAGCCTGAAAGCTTGAGATGCAATTCACTTAGTGAAAACTGACAGCAAATCAGGGCTACATTTAGGAAAATTGTATGAGTTTCTCATTGCATTTTTGCATCTATCAGCATTTGCACATGCACCACCATGTGTGAAGTAGCAGCTCTGTAAGTAAGCATACACCCTTCTTTGTGAAGCACAAGCTAAGTATTTGTGAGGCAGTCTTTCTTACATGGTCATAATGTGAAGCTGAGAACTACTGATATAATGGGAACTGAACTGAACCAAAACTCTGATCTGTCAGCATCCAAGTTTCCTGTAAGATTCATCCTATGAAAGAAGAGTCCCCCTGAGTCTCATCCAGCTTTAACCCTTCAGAAAAAAGCTGGAGGATGCAGATTTCTTCCTGCATGACTTGGTGCTATGAATCCAAGCTGTTAGGTGTCCATCTCTGATTGTTTAGCCTCAGGGTGAAACTGCAAATTTGCCTTCCTTAATAATCTTCCCTTGATCTTGTGTAGTGAAGAAACCCTCCTCCTTCTGATAAGTTCGCTTCACAGCTTTAGGAAAGGCAAACTTTTCAGCATAGCTCTCAGAAGAATCAATGGTCAGTAAAGATGTTTTGACATGGATAATAAAATGCCAAATTCTGTTTCTTTTAATCCCTAAGATTTGACTTCTTATAAATGAGTAGGAGACATTCCATTGCACCTGAAATGAACAAAAGAGACAGCTGAAGCGGATGGATGCTACACTGCAACCCAAGAGCAAAATGTTAAGTTCCTAGTTCTGATGATCACTTCATGTGAGACCCTGGCTAAGCAGCTTCAGAACAGGAATATCCTTTGTGATTATTCACCAAGTAGGTTAATATTTCTCTCCCTGACAGTGCTTTGAGAAGAGAAATATGGTGGTTTAGGGGTAGGTGGACTATCTTTTTCTCCTGGAATCCAGCCAGAAATAAATATTCTCTATTGAAAATAACCATAAAAAGCAGTGAAGTTCATTGTGGAAAGGAGAAGTTTTGCTTGTAACAATAGCGACAGTTTCCTAAGTGACAGGCAAAATGCCAGTCTGTTCAGAAAAACATAATGATGATTATCTGGACAGTACAGTAAGCACCATTTTGTCCACTTCTGAGGAACCTTCAAAAAAACCTTCTGGTTAGATTTGATGTGTTGAGAATGGCCACAAACCCAAAGCATTGGGCCATGTACAATTGCTGACTTCATTATTTGGCATCCTCGTGGTGTCTGACTGCAGAGGCCAGTCTCCCAGAAGAAGCAAACGGGGTGCCTTGGCTCATGTCCATTTCCACCCATGAGACTGCTGTCTCCTTGTCTTAGCTATCACTTACAACTACCTCATTCTCCCAGTATGTTTGAAAGGAGGGAAGAATTAAAGGGAACCCATTTCAGGGTAGAAACCATCTGGGCACCACAAATTCTATCAGAAAAAGAATCCAAGATCAGATCCAGGAGGAGGGAATCTTCACACTGAAATAAACAGTTGACTATCCATTTAGAGTGTGTAATTTTAACTGAAGAGGCTTTCTGATTGCTCTGCACTTCAAGCTTGCCAAGGCCAGGGGTGAAAGATCAGCTTGGGAAAAAGATTGTATGTGCTTGCCTGCTAACAGCACTTCACAAATAAAGGGTTGTGAATGATGCATAAGGTTTGACAAGGCCTGCGGACCATCCATCATCTGGTATGTAGAGTCTTTATGTTCACAAGGTCAGGTTACACGGAATCAAGATGAATTGTAGATGCACTCAATGTGCCTTAGTGGCCCTAAGAACTTATCTGGGTTAACTGGGTTAAGTAAGTAAGTGCTCTTTTGAGGGCAAAAAGACAGGGAATGACTTCCCATCCAGTTCTGGAAAACAGAAATAATCAGACGTGTCTTCTCCAGCAGCAAAGCTCATGGAAGAGACCTCAAATCACATACTGCAGTCTACTTGCCTTCGGTAACACTGAGGCACCTATTCTCACATGGTTCTGAACAGAATTACTGAAGCCTAAAAATAACTTCTTTTTGTTTAAGGAGCTTCTAGCCAGGTCTGTGTGTGGCTTCAAAAGCTGTTGTATGCACACAAAGGGAATGGGCAGGGCGGGTGTGCGCGAGACCTTCCCAAACTGTCCAGAAAAACACATCACAGACAGGACTGGAACTCTGTGATTCTTCAGCAATTCCGAGCCAGTGATTTCTCAGAGACTTGTCATAACACAGTGGACTACACCTTGTGTTTGCAATGGTGACACCTTCATTTTTCTTATCCTGGAAGTTTCTGTCTTTCACAGTGACATAGGTTGGAGGAGTGTGTTCAGCTTTAATCTCCAGTGTAAAAACTAAAATTGGGGTTAGGATTTCTTTATAGGTCAGTAGCACTTGATTAACATTTAAACCATTCCTTTGAAAAGAAGAAATATATTCACGGTGTGCTACAGCATTAAGGAAAAGCATTAGCTTGTCCCAGAGGATGGAGGATCACCAGAACAGTCTGAGCCAGCACCTTCGGATAATTTGCTTTGTGAGCTCTGGTTACCAATGTCCTGTCTTTGCCATCCTCTTTGGTTTAGGAATTGGCTTTAAAATACCTAAATTTTCCTTTTGTATTTTTTAAGACTATAAAATGTTAATGAAGAATACAAAGGTTAAGGAATTTTGCTCCAGAAGGAAATCCATGTGTGAATTACAACACGAGTAACATCCTAGACAGAAGTTATCTGGGAGCATCATAAAACACAATAGGAGTACTAACTGGTTCAGAATGCTGCTGCTGTCATCTCACATGATTTGCTAACGTCTGGCATCCTCAAAAAAGCAGAACAGAATTAGGCCCCAAAATTCCATGAAGATTCACTGGGTCTTGGTTACTACTTCTATGAGCTGTTGTGTAAACAAGCCCCATTAGAGTCACCTTTGCTCTTCAGCACATTCAGCCTCCTCTTGTCACTGCTGAGGAAAGATAATCTTGTGCAGATGTGAATACTTGACTTCTGCTCAGGTATAGGGTGAAAGTTTGTTGTGCTACATTCAGTATATGAATTATATAGTAATGTGTAGTATTGATTGCATTATAATTGCAATTATGTTTGCAATAGAGCTGACTGAGTTATGGGTGTCATTATATTGGCAGTCACCATCAGTGCTTGCCTGTGGCCACTTCCTTTATCCCTTGAGTCATGTCTGGAGCAGGAATTGACCTATCAAGGCAGAGCAGCAGAGGCAGGGCTGGCTCTGGGATGCTGTGTTTGCCTGGCAGCACTGGTAGGGATGTGACACCCACCCTTGGGTACCAGAGAAGCAGTCATCACCCAGTCCAGTGGCACACACACAAGAAATTATGGGGTGGGGATTGCTGTGGGTGCACACAGGGTGTGCTGTGGCTTCTGGACCCGAGCAAGTCTGGCCACTTGTGCAGGGGTCCAGCTAATGACATGGCTGTTCCCTATGGAGATCAGCTAGTGTCTATTTTAACCTCTTTCAGCTCTCAATGGAAGTTCCACCCATCCTCTGAGAAGGTCTCACCAGGACAAAATCTCCTCCACAGGCACTGTGGCCTGACACAAACAAAGAAGAGCAGCCTAGAAATAGAGGGCAAGAAATATGCATGTGAATGGAGAGGGTATGAGAGCCCTGAGGGCACTAATAGCTTTAACAGCCCCGACCAGCCTCACCTGAGCCCTGACACTGCCCATGGGCTTCAGAGGTAATTTAAGCTCATCTATGGTGTAGGATTGATGCTTTCTAGCTCAGTCATGCTGAGCCACAGGCTTCATTGATCTGGGTCCTGACCCATGAATTGACTTCTTGGCTCAGCATCAAACCTGTGTTGTTTCTCCAGACCTGTTTGTCATCAGTGGGCTGTGTCGGACACCATTTGCCATCACTGAACTAATCCTAACTTGTATTTGCTCCTGGCTTGGCCTTAAACCTAATTCACCACTATGAATTGGCCTGGTGATTGGATCTCGTGGTTGAACTTGGCCTGTCCTGCTCACCTTGCTCAGAGGCTGGTGAAGTTCCTGCTCTTCTGGCATCTGGATCACTCCTGGCTCCATGTCCCTTTGGAAGCTGCTAACACTACTGTGCCATGACTGAAAGGACTATGAAAGGATTTGGATATCCCTGCCAGCATGCCCACAAGCTTATGAAAGAATCTCCATTGTGTGTTTGCTTGCTGTAGCAGGGAGCCAGCCTTGATGACCTAGGTGATTCTCCCAGCTGGATGCTGCTGCAGTGCACCTGAACAGGATGAAGGTGTACTGGAGGTAAATTCGGAATGACCTAGAATATCCTAAAGCAATGCTTAGTGAAATGAGGGGACTAACTATATTGCTTTTACCACTGAGAAACACACCTTTAAATGCGTGTTTGATATATTCTTCTTGTGAGATTATAGGGTATTTGGAACAGCTCTTCTGGTTTGCTTAGAAAGCAAAAACTCTGGAGAGTGATTAGCAGGAGCTGTTTTTACTGTTAGCTCTATTCAGGTTTCTAAGCTGATTAAATGAGGCTTTGGATCATGTGTGTCATGTCTCAACACTGTGAGGATGAAGTGTTTCGTGAGTTTCAGGAGCCAGGGCAGAATTTCAGTTACATCATAAGAACTCTGGTTACACTTTCAAGGCAGCTTACCTCTGCCTCTTGCTGGTTGTTTCTGCCAGCTGTGTGCTCTTAAGTCATTGCTGTTGGAAGGTGCTGTGACCTGAGTTCCAGAAGGGACTAGGGAATGCAGAAATAAGTGCTGCTATTCTGTATGTACATTGCATGGAAAGGCTTTGATGCTTCAGAGATGAGAAGGGGGAAAAAAGCTCCAAGCAGGGAGCCATCACCTCCAGTAAGTCAGGAAACACTGGGGACAGGCTGTGTTTTACATCAAATTCCCTTCAATACCTTGCAAGGTCTTTTCCAGGGAAAGTGAGCTGGCTTTCTTCTTTCTCTTGTTCTCTTCTTCAATTAAAAGTGTCCTCAGACTATAGAGTACAATCAAGATCAGATTTCCCTCTCTAGCCACAAGCAATAGCTCATCCTCACCCCCTCATCTGTGTAACTGAAGAACTCTAAATGTTTTCTGTGAAGTGGAACACCTTCCAGAGAAGGAAAGCAAACATTCCTTGCTCTTCAACTGAGGAGTAGCCTCCTGTCCCTGGCGCTGTCCTGAGGAGTGAGAGCTCTGATGTTCACATTGAGAAAGTGGAGAAATGGAATTTATGAACAGAAGTGAGATTAAAGTCACAAAGTTTTCTCTTTTCAGTACAGACTAGGTCAAATCTTCATTATTTAGCATGCAGGAAGGAAGGAGACAAACAGTAGATTAGAAAACACAAAACATGATATGTTGTCTTCCCCGCCAAAACAATAATTCTTTAAGATAGAGCTCTTGCCAGAAAGACCAAGCATGGTCTTATCTAGGAAACAAGTCATTATTTAGCCTCAGTTATCTCCCAGGTAGTGATTAAAAGTTCTAGCCTCCTAGTAAATGAGGACTAAAGACCAGTTAGCTCAGTGCTGAAGGTCACTTTGTGATATAGAATCATAGAATAATTAGGGTTGGAAAGGACTTTAAGATCATCTAGCTCCAACCCCCTTGCCATGGAGTTGGTCTGTGTGAGTCACAGGGTTTTCTGTGAAAGAAATCCATTTCTGCTAAACAGATCTTTACACAGAATGGAATGGTTTTGCCAAAAAGCAAAATCACAACCAAAATAAAAAGAAAAATCCTGGAATTCTGTGCCTATCCCCATTTCTGTATGAATATTTTGCACATACTCTATGTGGACATGTATCTACTTAGAGAAAGCTGTGAAACTACCAGCTCATTTCAAATAGGCCACCAAAGAATTGTAACACTTGAATGTTCATGTGTTGTTTGCCTGTAATAAATTCACCAAGAACTTGCCTCGTTTTGTTAATGCTTCTGGTTTTATGGATATACAGAGCTCTTTAGTTGAACAGGAAGATTCTTATAAGGCCAAATTAATACATTCCTTCTTTTGTGTGTGGAAAAGCTGGGCTCTGATTTTCCTGCATATTAATTCCTTGCAGTGAAAAGACATTGAGAGTCCTCTGGTCCATACATCACATGCCCTTTGAATTTGCCTTGTGACAAGAAAGACACATTAAAACCTCACTAGTGAAAAGATATTGAGAGTCCTCTGGTCCATACATCACATCCCCTTTGAATTTGCCTTGTGACAAGAAAGGCACATTAAAACCTCACTACTGTTTTTTTGAGGCCTGAATCTCTGCTTAAACTGGCTTAAATTAATGATTTCACTAGAATTATTCCTGATTTATCCTGCTATTTCTGAGGGAGAATAAATATGGTTGATATTCAGCTAGCTAAATAGAGGCACATAGAGGGAGAAGAATGAGGTATGAATGCACTTCCAGAAATGTGGAAGCCAATACTATATTATATACTCGAGAACAGACAACATAGCACTTACCTCACCTGTCAGTGCATTGAAACTTCTATCAGTCGGAACAAATAACCCTAAAATGAGATTATAATACTTCACTATTTTTGAAGTCTTTTATCCAAGAAAGGAAGGAATTCCTTGCTGGAAGACTCATAATCCCTAGAGTGGTTTACACTCTGTGCATTCCCCCCGAATCATTTTCATATGAGGACTGGAATGCTTCATGAAATCCCTCTATTTGCCTTCGGGGACGTTCCAAAACTCTTCCAGAAAGTCTAAAGTTTAAGGGATTTTCTGGGATTATTTGCCTTCAGCTGGAACGTGCCTCACTTCACTCCAGACAGAAGAGAAATAAAGTCAATGTGTTTCTCTGGGAAGCTGAGCCTGGGTGTATAAACACAGCACTTCCACCGGTAACTCGCTGTTGCAGAAGACTGTAAGTGTGTGTTTGTGCATAAGAGAGGCCCCTTTGCCACTCAGGCTAGCAAATCATTATCATGATATGGAAAAATTTATAAAGCACAAGGAAATGAGTTTATAGAGTAAAGAATTTCTTGCCTAAAGGCAGGCAGTTCACTGCCCAGTTGTTTTCCTGCAAACAAGAATGTCCTTGTCAAAGTGGGGTTACAGAATGGAAAAAAATGTGGAAGAGGGAAAATTGTGTGGGAGGATGAGCATACAATAGAGAACTTCAAAGGTGGTGAAGTCTAGGACGATGTATGTGACAGCTGAGGAAATCATGTCCTTATCTGCCAAGAGCCAGTGGGGAAATGGGTTTTCATGGGAGATGACGTGAATGCTGCATCTTTGAGCGATGTGCCAAAATTACTGGTTCAGGGAACCCTTCCTCTGTAATAAGATGACATTACCAATGAGGCCCAGTTAATGTGCAGGGAGAAGGGGATGTGTTTTCATGTGCAATTGAATGTGCTAGGGAAGCTCTTTAAGGAAGACACATCAGCAAGGGCTGTAACTATCTAAAGCAATTCTTTTCAGCTGTAACCTGCCAAGTTATACAGTAAGTATTTAGCCAGAAATTCTTAGTATCTTTCATTTAAAAATTAATACCCTTCAAGATGAAAGCAGCTGAAATCCCTTTCCGAAGTATCTTATTTCTCCCTCCATACAAAAATGGCACTCAGACTCTTCACTGCACCAAGAATTGAAATCATTGAGCAGGCATTAAAACTTAGTAAGTGATCAAGATGATTACCAAAGTTAACTATCAGCTCCCCAGTGCAGATACATGTGGCCCTACCTATTTCACTACAGAGCTCTCTAATGCCATGCAGATTGCTTGAAGGGTGCAGTGAGAAGCAGCCTAAACATCCTGAGACAGCAGAGTAGCTTAGACTGATTATAAAAGCCTAATAAAAAGGCTTTTCAGTCATGTATTAAATATGGCAATTGAATCCTCCCTAAAGAGATGGAAGCCTCTTCAAAATCTTATTGCTGCAGCATTCCCTGGTCTCAAAAAAAATGGGGAAAGGAAATACAGATAGGAAGAAAAAAAATCTCCTCTTTTTCTAGCCACAGATTATGTTACAAGACAGATTTCAGCAGCCTATTCATATTTCACCTGAATGGCTGAAGTTTTCACCTCTTATCCCAAAATAAATGTAAAGGGATTTAAAGCTTCAGTACTTTTATCTGAGCTGTACTTACTCTTTTTTCTTTTATCACACAATAAACTACCCAGTAAGCTTCTGTCTTTCTACCTCTGGTGGTTATGAAGGTCACTGAAAGGTACCTATTGCAATTTTGCAGTTGTCTGGAAATCTGAGCATGTCAAAGGTCTTGGTGCTGGTAGCAATTGCCTGGCCTCAGGCAGTAACTGTATAAATCAGTGCCTGCTTCTAGCCCAGTCCCCCATTTATAGGGGGGGCCCTGCAGATACAGTAAGACTTAAAGGATTTTAGGATTACCTTTGTGCTGTACTGCATTCTTCTGGTGCTCGTCTATATGAGGGTTTAGATCCCACAAGCTGTGTCATATGTTCTTTAAGGTTCCTTCTTTTATTTCAGACTTTAAAGAGTTGTGATGCCAGAAAGCAGTAAGCTCAGACTGGTTCCTGACATACTAGCTGTTCATTTGGCAGCCCAGTTGTTAACAGGCAGTGATGAATTACTATCGAAGTGCAATGGTTTGATTAATAATTTTTAGAGGACTAAGGGACCTCAGCTCTTTTGTTTCTTTGTAGACTACATACTGAGTGGCTGATGTGAGGAAGGGCTTTGAAATCATCCAGAGTGGATTGCTTAATGCACAGCTGTAGCTGAGCTATATGTCAGTTCACAAAGCCAGTATGCAAGAAGACTTCATTACAAATTCATATATCTTCTGGGGACATGCAGATGTATGAAAGATGTCTTTGAAGGAAGACCTAAAGTAAGATTAAGAAGGTCTCATTTGAGAATATTTCACTGTATTATGGGCCCTGATCAGCACACCCTTGTGATTGCACCCTCACAAGGATGACATTTTCTGGTGTGCATGATTTGCACAAACCAGGATTAGCCCAGCCTGCAGTAAAGGCTGAGGGATGGGTAACAACCAAGAGCTGCATACCCATCTCTGTCAGCAGCAGCACTGCCAATGACATTAATGGCAACTTCCCATTGTGGCAGGGATGGAGCAAGTCTGCTTTGTACAGATTCCTTCAGTTGCAGTCTGTGAGAGTTTCACTTGCCCTAGAGTCTTTCTTGAAGAGAGGAGGGTGGAATGTAGCTTGTTGCAGCTTCGTGTTTGCCATACTGGTCTCCTCAAGATGAAACTGGAGATATGAAGATAAATCCAGCCTATTTTTGTTTGCCTTACTGAACTGATTGCATAAAGTCTGGCACAAGTAAGCATTTCCTGTCGGTTATTTGGCCAAGTTTAAAATCCTCTTCCTAGATGCACTGTTTCCAGTGCCTTTCAGAGTGGACTCCTTCCTGCCAACGTTTTATTATATTTACTCAAGGGGAAGCAGTGTGTTTTCCACAGAGTGATCCAAAGTCATCCCTGCACAAATCCAGAGAAGCTGGTGAAATTATGTTGCCTACATAGAAAATGGTCTTGATCTTCATGAGGCTGAGAGAAAATTGCCTGCAAGTTGAAGAATGCATGAGGAAGATTGGATGTGTCCACTGAAGATGGAGTCCACTTGACAGGCTTGCCTGTATTTTTACTTCCTAAATTTCCTTGGTAGCACCATCCACCATATTATGAATTACATTGTCTTTCTACGTCTTCATTGGCTCCTATTAGTTTAATATCTTGTGCTATATGTTTCTGAAGGGTGGAAAGATGTTTTTTTTCACAGTTATGTCTATCTAAAGCTCAAGATTTAGAGTAATTTAAAGACATGCAAAAGGCCTGCTGGGATTCTGCAAATGTGTGAGGGCAGAAATATAGCAGCTAAGCTGGCTGACCCTTTTAAAGTACTTCCAAAACCGTATGTCTGAAATGCTGTATTCTTCACTTTTCACACTAAAAATGCGTAGCCTCATGAACCAGTAGACCACTGTGAAGACCTGTTCCTGCATCTGATGACAGCGAAATTGCAGCTCTTCTTGAAGGTCAGTTTTTGAAGTAACCAGTAACATAGTCAAGAAGATGATGGTTTAAGTGACACCTTCACTTACTTTCCCAGATGCACCTTCTGAAGCAAGGCTTTGCACTGTCATCTATCAGTTGCCTCTAACTAAAATATTTGTTGGCTTCTAAATCTCAGCTACTCACACGTTAATTTAGGTTAATTTAGTCACTCATACAACCACCCCTTTCTAAACAGTGCTAGCATCCCATTTGTGCCTCCTACCACAGAGGCACTGAGACATGAGCAAATAAAGGCAGGTTTCTCAGCCATCACAGGCAAGAGAAAATAACTGCCAGCATAGAAAATGAGTGTTTGTATTTGTGTTTTTTACTTTGTTTTTGCATACAAAGCAGCAAATTAAAACCCAAAACAATTGACAAGTAATGTGACAGCAAGCTTCTTGAGCTTCATTTAATATTCTAATGAGTTTTCTTAAATCTGAGTGAGAAAGAAAGCAAGATGTGTTTTCCCTTGATCCTTAGAGAAAACACCGAGTATTTCCAATGGAAAGTACCAATCTAGAAATTGTTCTCTGGGGTCCTCTTGAGAAGACTTGCTTGCACTGACATCATGGAAGTTGTCTGAGGATGCAGTGACCTGAGGTCAGAGGGGCTGATATTGGTTAAGAACAGTTTTGGAAAGCTGCTAGAGCTGGCTAAGTATTCCCATCTATTTTAAATGAGTGTGATATGAGAAATCATTAGAATGAATATGCTTGTCTTCATGACTTTTCTCTTACTGGTGGTTATTTAAGTGCATGAATCCATGAAAGAGTAGAGTTTAAGTCAAGCAATTAGTCAAACACAGTTTACTAAACATAAAACTGTTTATAAATGTATTCTGAAGAGCTGCCAGGAAAACATGCATTGTGTGCGCATGTGGGTTGTATTGGCTCTCAGTTTTGCTACAGTTCTGTATTTCCAACACTGAAAAGCTTAAGGGTCCTCAGATTTAATTCAGCTCTTGGTAGACACTGTGACGAGATGTCAACCTAGGTTCCAGGCTCACCAGAAGAGGAGCAGAGAAAAATGCTCTTTCCACATGCGACAGTGTATTAAACTCTTGAGGGTCCTCACCAATGAGGTTGGTCTCTGCAGAGGGATGGGAAATGCGGGCTTGACACTCCCCAGGCTGAGAGTGTTTTACATCTTGGAGTTTTCCCACCATTGCCTAGAAACAATCACATATTCTGTGCTTCAATAACATCCCTGACAGGGTTCATTGCCTTGGTCTGTCCTGGATGGAGAGGTGTGCCAGAGATGGTTACCAGTCTCAAACCTGAGAAGCAGAACACTGCCCCGTGATAATGCTGCTCAGTGACCTAAGCTGTAGAGAGGGAGAGGAGGTGGGTTCTGGGGGTTTATAGAGCTCTGCTGCACAGACCAAGTGCACCTCCAGCTTTGTCATTTAATTCCCTTCTGTGCATTTGATATTGTGCTTTCAGAAGACCACTGTGACAGAGACCTGAATGAAGCCACAGCCTCCTGGCTTAAAATCCACTTGGCTATCTCCATTACTGCGCCAGTGCCTCTCTTCTTTCTATTATGCTTGAAGAAAGATTTCTTCTGTTGTTAAGAAAAGCTGTTTTTTATGTAAGCTTCGAAGGACAGATGAGATGCATTTCCTGGGTTTCGTACAAAGTTAGAGCTCTGAGAGTCCTCTAAAATTTAGCTCCACTATAGCTCCTATAGCCAGCATAGCTACCATAGCCATTAACTTCAATGGCAAAGTGTTCTGCCACCACATGGATTTTTTGAGTTATTTTTATGGAAGTGTATTTAAAGTTAGGCAAGACCAAGAAAGGTGCGAAATAATTCCTAAGTAACCTGAATTAGATCTATTTTTATATGTATTTTATGGTACAGTTTCAAAAAAATCCATTTTTTTTCCCCCCATGTGACTCTGTATCACTTATGATGAGGATGAGCAACTGCTCTTCTTATTGTTCTGATCAGTCTCATGCTTTATTTACCACACAATGTTCAAGTCCATTCTGAGCTTTTTTTGTTTGATTGGGTTTTTTTTTTCCCCTATTGTGCCCATTTTTACAGCATTTTAGCATTTGCAAACCCCTTTCATATGAATTTCCATTCTGCTTCAATACAAAGTGATGGGGACATAGGGATACAGGATGCAAATAACCTCTAGCCTTTGGGTGCTTATTGAGGTTTCCAGGGGCTGATTTTTCCGGAGCACTCAGGAGCAGAGTGCTCTCCATTTGTTCCCAGTTCCCACCGAGTCCAGCTGCAGCGATGAGGACTTGGCACTTCAGCACATCAGGCTCCTGGGGCTCAGGTCAAACAAGGAACACACAATGAGTGGCCACCTGGCGAAGTGACTGAGCTGAGCCCAGTGGGGTACATGGTGGTAGGAGCTGATTTCCAGCCTAAATCTGTATCCAGCTGCCAGAGTTATGAGATCATCTTTTGTTTTCCAGCAAATCCTTTCTCATGTAAGTCTTCCTAGAAATGAAGTAGGAGTCTAAAAGTTTCTATTGTTGTACCGCACTAATTCAGTGCAGGACATTTCTGTTGGAGTTGGTTTTAACCCAAATGAAACATCTTGGAGTAGGAAGGGATAGTGTGTGTGGCCATGGCAGAGCTAGAAGGAAGCCAGCAGCTTTGAAAGAGGTAACATGGTTAAGTAAAGCATCATATAGATGCATCTTTGTGGTAGGAGTTGCAGAAAGGAAAGGAGAAAAGATGCCTTAAACTACTTAATCCTTGTTTTCTTATAGCATGTCTTTGTTAGAAGACTGTTTCTTGATCTGTCTGCTTCCTGAGGGGTGCAACCTCAAAAGGGGTATGAGGTGGTTATCTCTGATATTGATACAGGGGGCCTATCATGGGTCCTAGTGTCCTGCTTTATGTTTGCCCTGAGCTCCAGAGACATCCCTGGCACCTTTGCCTTGTGGCTACTGTTCTGCAGACTGGATGATTTTCCTCCTATACTCCATGAAAAAGCTTCAAAAGACCCTCATTTGCAGTTTCTTCTTTCTAGAAACAATGAGAAAGCTTCATGTGTTTTGGGGCAGGGTTCATCAATGCTTAGAGATGCAGGGCTCTGGAGGCATTTATTAGAGCTTTAATCATCTTCCCAGAAATGACAGAAGAGCAAAGGCCAGTGTATATCAGCTTTTGCAATTCTCTGTTTTCTGGCTATGCATACAGCTGATTCCTACTACCAAATGCCTTAAGGAGACATGGAAATATGTGGCTGAGAACAGTGAAGCCTTCAGGTGGCACTGACAAAATCACTATGACAGTCAGTGGGTCAAGTCCAGAAACTTTCTCCAAGGAGGTATTTTGCTCATTCCCTCTGCAGTAGTTTTAAGAAGCTCTTGCTCTAGAAAGGATGGCTAGACCCACGGACAGTCAGCCAGAGGACTGGTGAGGGGAGCAGACACAACTTCCTTTGTATGCCAAGGATTAGGGATGAGAATTGTCCTTATGACGTTTCTTGTAACTGCTTGGCATGGTGTCTATTTTCTCATGGTTTGGTCTATTAAAGGAAACACAGGGCACAGAAGCCATACACAGATGAGCTGAGAAGGCTATTTTTGTTTAAGGTGGCTTAAAAAGGCTATTAATAATTTTCACTTTAATAATATTCTCAGAAGTTTGAACTAATGCTCGTTCAAGTGTACACTTTCAAGTATATGAGAAAGCTTCTTTGAACTTTCTTCCTTACTCTTAACCATCAAGAGGACTCTGAATCATCTCAGCTTGTGTTTGCAGCCTTTGGATAACAAAACAAACAGGCAGAAAAGTAACAATCCTGACCATGTTTCTGTGTCTTGAGGTGCCTGGTTCCATATATCTACTACCAGCCACACTGAGATCTCTGTGATAACACCTCGTGTTAGTTTGCTGTTTGTTCTTTGTGTATTTCCATACCTGGGCCTCTAAACCAATGACTACCCCACCTCTTTCTTTAGTGTTTGAACCCCTGCTTGGGAAAGTGGTGATCAGTCATAAGTATTTTAAGAGATAGTGGTGGCCATACAAACTGATTGAAAGGAAAATACTCAGAGGGTAGGAGAGCAGAACCTGAAGAGCTCTTCAAGAAAACTGTTTCATGTTGGATTTGCAACTGCCAGTCAGCAGGATTCACAATTGGGCAAGAGCAGAGTAAGAAAGCTGTGTGTTGTTCTAACAACAATTAATTTGTTTAATAACTTCCCAGTTACTGTGGTTGTCTTATTGATACTCTTAAAGCAAACTCATGTTTGCTGCAGATCTGCTTTAACTAAAACAGCAATTAAATTGTGGGCAGACTAGAGATAGCAATCATTGTTTTCAGCCACAACATTTAGTAGCCTCAGACACTCCCTTGTTCAAGGCAAGGCAAGAGCAGCAAATCTAGGAAAGTATTTTGTTGGCTTTGCACTTGGTAATCTCAAAGGTACTGGATCTCAAAGGTCCTGGAGACCAAAAGCTCTGTCTGTTTGCGGAAGGGGCAAATCACTAGCAGTTAATAAAAGATTGCCCTACCCAGGAGGCTCAGTTCCTTGCTGGCCTAGAGGTAACCTCTTCTGCAGCACTTAATACAAAATAATACTCATTTCTAAGCCTGTTGCTGAGGTGTTTGAGTTGACGTGAACATTTTCCCACCAACTGCACAACATTTACCTTTGACTTATTCCTGTTTAGCAAATAGATTGTTTTCAAATCCACAAGTCTGTGCAGTTACCTAGAAGTGAAAATTGTGACTTACTATTTGTCCCTCCCTCAGTCTATTCCTTCCGCAAACAATATGTATTTGTTGGATATAATAGTGACATGGAGAGTTTTGACTCCAGAGAGTACTTTAAGAAACACATACCTATTTCCACATCTCAGCCATAATGTTTGCACAGCTGCTTTTATAGCCTAGTATTCCAACCATATGTACATGCAAAAGCCTTCTAGTTTGCTTATGCTTATATTTTGATGTTCAAAATATCCAACTTCATGAGAGGTGAAACCTGTAACCTCGACATTGATTCAGTTTAGAAAATGATGCGTCTGGCACAATATCTTCTGGTTTCAGCATAGTAAGGTTGATAATACCAAGGACTTCCAGAAGGAAGCCATCCAGAGGGACCTTGACATGCTTGTGAGGTGGGCTGATGCCAACCTGATAAAGTTTAACCATGACAAGTGCAAGGTCCTACTCCTGGGTGGGAGCAATCCCAGGCACAGCTCCAGGTTGGGCAGAGAAGAGATTGACAGCAGCCCAAGGAGAAAGACTTGAGAGTTTTGGTCGATGAGAAAATGAACATGAGCCGGCTCCAGTGTGCGCTCTCAGCCCAGAAAGCCAACAGTATCCTGGGCTGCATCAAAAGGAGTGTGACCAGCAGGTCGAGGGAGCTGATCCTGCCCTCTACTCTGCTCTCCTGAGATCTCACTTGGAGTATTGTGTGCAGTTCTCGTGTTCTCAATATAAAAAGGACATGGAACTTTGGAACCAGTCCAGAGGAGGCCATGAGGACGATCAGGGACTGGAGCACCTCTTGCATGAAGATAGGATGAGAAAGTTGGGGCTGTTCAGCCTGGAGAAGGGAAGGCTGCATGGAGACCTCAGAGCAGCTTCCAGTATCTGAAAGGGGGGCTATAGGAGTGCTGGAGATGGATCTTCATTAGGGACTGTAGTGATAGGACAAGGGGTGATGGGTTCAAACTGAAACAGGGGAAGTTTAGATTGGATATGAGGAAGAAATTTTTTACTGTAAGGGTGGTGAGGCACTGGAATGGGTTGCCCAGGGAAGTTGTGAATGCTCCATTGCTGGAAGGGTTCAAGGCCAGGTTGGACATAGCCTTAGGTGGCATGGTTTAGTGTGAGGTGTTCCTGCCCATGAGAGGAGGATTGGAACTGGATGAGCTTCAGGTCCTTTCCAACCCCAACTATTCTATGATTCTATGACTTATACAATTTGTTGTATGGATCACAAAGTGTCATCTCCATCCTTCCATGCAAAATTGTACTTCATGAGAATAGAGGTAGTCCAGACTTAGAATGAAGACCTAACTAAAGTTCCTATCTTTTGTATCTTTGGGAGAATCTCAGTTTTGTTTGTCCTTCATTCCTGCCTTTACCCTTTTTTTTTTTTTTTGTCTCTCTTTTGTTCTGTTGTTTGTTTCCTATTCAAGGTCTTACATGTTTAAATGCAGCTATTTGGTTCACAGTGAGACTTGGTCTTAACTGAGTTTCTGTCTCTGCTGAATACAGTGAATGCCCATGTTCATACAGCTGTAGAATCTGCAAAGGCAGAGTCTATACCTGCTGAGCAAGATGACTGGGCAAATGTGTCTGATTCCTCAGAGACACTGGGAGATATTTGCCTTTGATTATTTGCAAGATTTCAAACCTCTTCTGTGTTCAGTACCTCTGAATACAAAACTCTTCAGTACTTAAGGATGTGCATAGCTTGAATAATCACAGTAGAACTCTTTGCTAGTCAGAACCAAGGCACAGGGAGATCTTACCCAACATGTTCCTTTGCGTAGGAGCTTGGATCCATTCCATTATTTTGTCAGCCAATATTATGGTCTTCCAACCTCTTCCCCATGGCATCTGACTCAAGTTTGAAAGTAATTGCAAGCCTGAGCTGATGTTTGTCAGTTGTAGGAGGGAGTAACTAAGTGCTAACATCCAAAACCAATTCACTTTCTCTTTTGGAAAGAGTCACTTGGGAGAAGACCCTTTTCTCTGGGTTAAATTGTTCATACAGTGTAAGTGCCAGAACTAGTCTGGGTGCAGTTCTGGGATGGAAAGAACCTATTTTGCCCAACTTCTGTCTCGTGTTTCTTTCAGAGTTTTTCACAGGGGATCCAGATCTTCCCTATAGATATCTACCTAACCTTATGTACACCTTTTTCTGAAATAGCAACTCTAACACTGCAATCCATAAGTGCCCATAAAGCATGTTTGCCAAGGTGTCCCACAAGTGACCTTGGTCCTCGTCTGTAGGCAGACAACAGTATTTCTAAATTCCAAACTGTGTTTCAAGTTGGGGAATAAAAGAATACATTATCACCCCTTCATTTAGAGTCATTTGGGTAATGTGTGACAGCAATATCTGGGTTTGTATGGTGAGAGAGTTGAAAGTGTGTAAGAAACAATAACCTTCATTCTACAAGCCTTCTCATTTGGCTTTTTAAAGTCACCTTTTCTCCCAGTATTTCTTCTCCATTAGCAGACTTCACTGTATGACTGAAAGGAACTTTTACTACTTCACTGTACAAAGCAACGTTGACCAATTCATGCCAGAAATGCCTCACTTCAACAAGCCTTGAGATTGAAGCCCTCTCCTTTCCAAAGCATGTGTCCAACTCATGTGCTAGCAACAAACCATCTTTTCTCTCTTTCATAGATCTGTATCCTAATATTAAATCTGTAACTGAACAATTCCCTCTCCTACCCTAATTCCCTATTGCAATGACTTCTGGGATAGAGACAGCCCTAAATTGGACAGCTGTTTCCAGGATTCAGTCCTGGCCCCAACTGAATTTTTAGTGCTTCTTTCCTATAGTCAGGGCTGATGGCACTATGAGAGCCAGTAGGCAGCACTGCTGCTGCCTGCCCTTTTGAATCAGATATTGCTCCTCTTGCTGACATCACTGCATCATGGTCCTGGAAAGAAAGCTGAGCATGATTGCAGGGTAGGAAAGAAATCACTGAGAGAAAAATTACATTGGTTTGAGGTTATGTCCATGGTTGTAGTCCAAAGATGCCCTAGGACTGACTGTCCTTTATAGCAAGAGGTTGAGGGGAATGCTCACGCAGCAATCTGGCAGACAGAAACCTTGAGATAGCCTGTGATAACCAGAGCAAAAAATCAGAGAGTGGAGCCAATGGAAGCTGGCCTGGAAATGTACAGTCTAAAAATAACATTTCAAGAAGTTGCTTCTCCTAGCTGCATTCCATGAATGCCTGTTTATTCAGCACTATGTACAGTGTGTTCTATGCTCCATATGCTATACATGACTTATCCTGTAGCCTGAAATCATCCTGAACAATAACACCGCCAAACACACTTTACAGATGCAATATTTCAGTCCATAGGTTAAAGGCTTAGCACCAAACTGCAGGGCCAGACCACCATGTCTGGAAGCTGGTAAGCACTTCAGGAAGTTTCATGTTATGTCCCAGTGCTTCCCTCCTCCCCTGTTATATCATCCCTTCAGCTTCACATCTGGACCACAGATCACCTCTGAATGCCTGTTTGCATACCACTGTGAAACACATTTTTCATAGCTTTATTGAGAACTACAGCAGGAAGTGAGGAGGTGGTATTTCACAGCAGAGCTGACAGAGCTTCATACCTTTATGAGCTTCTTCTTGCCTAGGCAATTATTTTGCTGATGATTGATGAATGCTGTATGGCCTGTATTGAGCATAAAGAACTACAGTGCCAGAGCACCTTCCTACAAGCAGTGTTATCTTTGTTTGTAAGCTCTCTTCCAGGCTCTGGTTCTTCCTGTTCACACACAAGGGCTAAACCCCCCAGCAACCAGTGGTGTTTCAGGTAGGGAACAGCATGGGCAAGAGATGATGTCATGTTTTTGACTCCTTCAAGAAGCTTTTAAACAGCTGGAAGACTGTTTGAGTAATGAATTGTTAAAAATGGCTCATGTCAAGAGGTCGCCTCTGCTGCTTCAGGATGTGCCAGTGACTCCAAGAAAGGGCAAATGGTTTATTTCTCTGAGCGAGCAATGACTCATTAACATCTGCCTTTTTCTATTTATACGTGTGAATTCTCTCATTGACTTGCAGATTTTCCTTTCCATTCTCTTTTACAGTAAGACTGTTACTATTTCAGCCTATTTTAGTCCTTCTACAGTCAACTTTTTCCACTGCCCTCTTCCACTTTGTCCTTGGGAAGGAGTTGCTGCTGAAACCCCCTTTCACAAGGACCACTGCTCTTTCAATACAGTTTGTCTGGAAAAGCTGGTGTTATGAGACCCTGTGCAAAGTGCAAAGCATTTCACAGAACCTTCTTCTTAGAGGCTTATGGAGTGTGTGACTTCTGAGAGAGGTAGATCTGAGGTGACCGAGAGCTTCTATACAACTGCTCTCCTGTCTCTCTTTGTCAGGAGCATTCTCCATCATCCTCCACACTGCCAGGCTGTCTAACCCAGCGTGCTGCTGATCTTGTCAGTTTGGTCAGGTCTATCTTTAGCTTCCACCTCTGCAGGAATCAGTTGGTTTCCATGTTTCATCAAAACACTCTGAATCAAATTAAAGCCTGTGATTTTCCATTTGTGTTCTCAGCTGCCAGCAGGATGCTGGTGGATTTCTTTAATGACAGTCTTGGGGACATGCAGTTGTGCTGTGGCATCCTCTGCTTCCAAGAAATGCTGTGTGTAGGTGCTGGCAATGTCTCAGAGGTGAGGGTGCTGACAATGCAGTGTCTCTCCTCTTCCTCTGTGCCACTGTGGCCCAGAGTATGGTAGGCAGTTCTCAGAAACAGAGCAACTCGAAGTCTAGGTGCTGGGATGTGACATGCTCTTTAGGGTAGCTTCAAAATAAGGTGGTTCATTTAGACTTTTTTAGTGCTAATGTTTGTCATTAAATGGGCAAAAGGGTTCAAAGGATAAAACTGAAGCTTTAGCTGTAATCTCTCTAGTGTAAAAAGGATCCCAGTCTTTGCATTTCCAGAACTTTCTGGACTCTAAGCTCCATATAACTAAACTTTTCCAGACTCTCTTACATTCCTTCCCTCCCTCTTGTCTTGGTTGACTTTGGCCAGGACCTCTCTACACTCCCAGTTCATTCAATTCAGACCCAAGTTTGAATCTGGAGCTGTAAATGTTTTCTTAGAAATTGCTTATATTTGTGACCACATCAGCAACCTCCATGTAAAGAGAGGATCTTTCCACTTCAGTTCACTTATCTCTGGGGTGGAAGATGGAAAATCTTTGACAACTTTAACAGTACACCTAATTTGAAGCAATGAGTAAACAGATTACCTTATACAGCCAGGAATTCATAGAAGTTAAAGTAGGGTAGAAATACTACATTAAATTTATACCAACATCCCTGATTTCTGGTGATATTCTGGAGTTTAATTCCCGTAAACTCAAATAAATGTTTGTTCTTAGTTATACAGGAGGTCAAGCCTCAGCTCATGACACTTTGCAGGCAGTGGCTGCAGCCATGTGGAACACTCTTTGTTCCGGAGCATGGTTAGAGTTTACTTGAACACTCATGAAAAGAGATACACCTGCTTTTCCTGGCCTCCTCTCAGTGTTCAGGCGTGTATAGGAAAGTACATCTTCCATCTGCTGTCTTTGGGTTGTTTCTGTTCTGTAAAGTCTGTGTTACAAACTCACAGAATCAGAGAAATATCTGCTTCATAATAAAATGTTCAGTAAGTGGTTCTGAGAATGGAAAGTTAAAGAAATCCCAAAGAAATGGCATGGTTATTCCCAGCAAGGAGTGCTGGATGTAGTCACGTAATCCCTGGCCTCGCACTGCTAAGGGTTGCTGTGTTGCAATCAAGACATACTTAAACTTCCACAGTGAATTAATTTATCTGCTGCTCTGAATTACTTGGTTTGCTTTATGAAATATGACTGCATTATCCAGAAATGTTCTCTTCTGATTTGATTGCAGAGATGAATTGCTGGAAGGTATCAAACATTTACAGCTCCAAAGGGAGAGAGAAGTTTATGCATGGTAAATGCTTCAGGTATCACATCCTTCTGACAGAGAAGGTGTTTATGATGTAGAAACGATTTGAATAAGAAGTTTGGACAGGAAGGACATGATGGACCAAAACTGCCTGGTGTGAAGCAGTGTTGCTTTGCTTGACTTCCTTAGTGCATGGCTCATGATGGCTGAGGCTCTGGATCAAGGACAAGCAGTGAACAGACTGTAGCAGGTAGAGGGATCTAGCATAGAAAAAACAAGTTCGCTGTTTCTACAGATCTTTTCCAAATGTTTTCAAAGATTTTTGAGGAGACAAAATGATGTTGGAAAATTCAAGATTTTTGTTTTATTATTTATTTCTTTAATTCTTGGATTTTCCATGTGTCCAAATAGGCTGATGGATTGTCGAAAGTAACTTAACCCATTCTAACTGGAGCAGTTGGAAGAACCTGGGATGTCAGAGATAACCACAGGAGAATTAAAAGGGCACCATTTGTCAAGTGAGGCAGTTAATGGCAAATTAAACATGGAAAAATGATTTTAAAAGTTGCTGGCTCTTATTGTAAGACTATTTTGCACTAGATAGCTTCCCTGGTAAACCTCCAAATATACTTGGATCTAACGCGTTCCTAGACACTAGCCAAGCTGCCACAGTCTTCTTTAGTTTCCATGATCCATCTCCTTTGCAGCTAATCTAGACTGTTCTACTTACTTTATTGACAGCTCCATCACCTTTGGACTCAGCTCTGTGGTTAACATGTTTGCACATTCTTAACTTGCAGTAAAAGCACTTGATATAATGCAGGAGGAGACACTTTTAATCAGATGCTTCATTGAGGTCTGTCCCATCAAGGCGACGTGAAAACAGATGCTCAAATTCCTCTGTTCTTTTATAAAATCCTGAATCATGTCATATTAACCAGGAATCTTTTTTTTTTTTTTCAGTGAAAAACAAAACAAAAGTTAATTAAAAGTCAACTTGTTCAGCTATTTGACAGTGTAAATAAAGATAGAACCAAGTAATGAAACTTCATGGGATCTTTCAAATATGAACCAATTGTATAAAATAGGGGGTTATTTATTCAGTAATCTAAAACAGGCTGGCACCTACAGCTTCCACTCTTCTCTGTGTGGTAATCCAGCCCAAGGTTAAAGGTAGCCAAGCTTAGTTTAACTCACAATAAGTATTTCTCTAAAACTCAGATAAACTCCCAGTGTTATGCATAGAGAAATCAAAACCTGACAGCTAAGACCATGCTGCTGCTTAGTATCAGTCTTGATAAATGTATCTGCCCATGTTGCTTGTCTGTCACCCTGTCCCTGGTGTGAACAATGTTATATAAACTGCATTGTGTTAGATGGGGTTGCTGGAATTCAGGCTACGAAATGTTGCGAGTCACATTGTGTTTGCACATGTCCAGGGGCCAGGGGATCTGAAAACCTCATTAAGCTCTCCTGGTTTTGGAAGGTTTTAAAACTCATTTGGCATTTCTCTTTGGAAGGGTTTTAAGTCACTTCAAGCACAAGCCACGAGGATGATGAGGGGACTGGAGCACCTCCTGTATGAAGATAGCATGGGAATGTTGGGGCTGTTCAGCCTGGAGAAGAGAAGGCTGCGTGGAGACCTCAGAGCAGCCTTCCAATATCTGAAGGGTGGCTATAGGGATGCTGGGGAGGGACTCTTCATTAGGGACT
>JANRGW010004225.1:0-13195 GCA_024733675.1 Psilopsiagon aymara | reverse complement strand
AAACTGCGGCAGCTCTTTTACGAGGGGGAGGTGGGTTAACAAACTGCGTGGCTGATTTACAGCTTAAACCACGACAATTTTCTTTATAATTAATGCCTGAGACTGTGAAACCCTAGGTGACAACTGAACTAGCATTTTAAGGTTATGCCTGTGACTGCTCCTTGTATGCTTTTCTATTTGAAGCTGGTGTGGCAGTCTGAAGTTTTGTCTCATTTGTGAGACATACGAATTTGTCAATTTTACTTTCACTGTGCTTTGCTTAGTTTTATTCTTAGTACTATGTGTGTTTTTTCCAGGATTCCTCTGGGAGAAGAATTAACACATTGGAACTTCATGTGCGCATGCATACATGTGTAAGTTTTTTCTGTTTACTCCCTACTAAACAGGCTTGGCATAAGCAGTTTTTAATATCTTAAAAAAGATAATAGAGCACTTTTAATCTCTTTTTTTCTGGTTCAGTGATACATGAACTCTTGCAAGTCTGGAGGGAACAATTAAAAATCTAACAATTTGTTTAGTCAGGAGCTTAAGCATGAGCCCATATTTAAATAAGCAAGTCATTTTTTTGAACTTGAGATGGAAATTTTTGACTCTTGAATCTGGCATGAGTTGATGCACCAGAGTGAATTACAGCCCATGTGAGGCTACCCTGGTCCTTTCTCCTGCGATTCTGTACTCAGGCATATGTCTGGGGGAGGATCAGTTAGATAGCCTCGGCAATGCCATTTGCCAATAGCCCTAGTCTGACAATAGCCCTTCTCTTTAGATCTCCCCCCTTCTCAAATTATTTTCTTGTAACAAACATGATCATCACCTCAGCTTTTAAATTTCCTGAGTATCAGTTCAAGATTTGGCATCTGCCAGGTAAAAATGCAGTGGGGTTTCTTGGTTAAATATACTCTCGGGGTAACAAACCACTCAGCTCCTTCTGCCAACCACAACGACTTCACCAGTTTCTAAAATCCATGGGCTGCTTCTGTCCTGAGGACAGAGCTCTCATTGCTCATTCAGAAACCACCTGTCTCACATGCATAGTGCAGGACTAGCTCTGCACCCCCCAAAATTCTCTCCTGCACCCTCCAGCTGGTCTCCAGCCCGAAAGAGAGCCCTTCAGGCAGCTGCTGGGTGGCGGGCTCTGCCATATTGATTACTGGCCTAGTCTCTACATCAAAGCTTTTTTAATTATTCTTTGTTAGCAGAAGTCTGTGAAGAAGTCAAGCTTGTATCTTACAGAGAATGAAAGCAGACAGCCGTCTCAGCCAGGTGTGAGGAAACATGTTCAGCCTAACAAAGATTTTGCTGCTCCCAGCTGCTCAGCCATTTCCTAAAGGTCTCTCAGATGTAAACGACCTGAATGTTTCACCGCTAATGAGGGTGGCAGAAAACTTGAGAATGAAGGCTACTATGATTAAAGGAATAGGTATGTGCCACATGTCCTTCAGTGCCTTATTGTCCCATCTCCAAGATTTTGGATTGCAGAGTGTCCTAAGCTGTGAATGCCAAGCCTAGACTGAGCATCTTCAAGTATTAGAGGTGTTCCTGTTCTACTGATCTGGATCAGATACCTTACACAGGAACAGAAATCACACCTGGAGGTGGTCTGTCATGCACTTGAGGGAAGCCAGACAAATAATTAAGTTTTATGATTCAGTACTAGGAAAGCATTCTAAGTTTTATTTTACATTCATATCGAATGTGACATTTAATAGTGGAGCTAAATAATTACCCATGCTAAATGTTCTACACAATGTGACAAGATGGCTTTTAAAACATCGGGATTATTTTTTTTCCAACAGAAGTAGACACAAGTTTTGACTGTGGAGAGGAAGACTGTGGAACAAGGCCATGTTGTCATTATTCCTAGATGTGTAGTTAGAACAGAAGTGTGCATGTACTTACTTCAGGGCCCATGCTGCAAGGCTCTCCCCTCCTGGCAGTGATGGCCTTGGCTGGGCTGATGGAGCTGGGCAGAAGCAAGCAAACACCACCACCACCATTCCCCCCCCACGCTGGCGCCAAAATGTGAGGCATGCATTTTGTTTTGCTTTTTAAAACCTACTCTGTTATCTTTTTATCTATGTTTAAGTTATGTGATGTACCAGAGTCACAGTTAACTTTTACTGGTTTTACAAACACACGCTTATGTCCTGGTTTCTTAGCGAAAAGCTACTCCTCTCAGCTTTTCCCCAGTGCTGCTTTAGCAGTGAGCCAGACCCAGCTGGCCGAGTCCAATGCTTTCTCTTCTTAATGAGCAAGCGGAGGAGCAGCAAGACTGCGCCAGCCTCTGCCCAGGTTGGCACACGAGAATCACATGGCTGCACACGGGAGTCTGTCAAGTATAAAGTCAAATATTTTCCCTGTGGGGAGGTATTTGTGCATTCCTCCAGCGAGAAGCCCGGCGGGGGCTGTCGTGAGTTGGAGAGGGGCTCTGCACACTGCAGGCTGGTGTTCTTCTCCGTCCACCAGAACCAGTCTAGGTGCAGCTCCTGCCCGTGCTGCTCCTGAGTGTACGATAACAGTGGTAAACTACTTCAGCTGTTGGCGAGGTGTGACGCTAGTTACTGCTGCCGGAACCCGGGCTCCTGCGAGACTGCACTGCGCGGCTAGCCAGGGCTTAAAGCTCTTTGCCCGGGCTACGGTTCACTAAGGCCCAGACAGGCTCCGGCGGGAGCCCGGCCCCTCCTGCCACCGTTACCTGCGCGTCCCGGAGCTGGCCCGTGCTTTGCGGGCAGAAGAGGGGCCCGGCGGCGGGGCCGGCCCGTGGCAGGACAGCCCGGCGTACCGCCGCTGTAGCTGCAGCCACAGGGACTGAGAGAGGGCTACGGGAAGGCCGCGCGTCGCAGGTGGGGCGGGGAGGTGGCCGTGTCCCCCCGCCCCCGGGGGGCGCTGCCATGAGGTGAGGCCCTGGGCGGGCGGGCAGACCCGGAACGGGCCTTCCCCTGCCCGGCGGCCCAGGGCGGGCTCTTCTCAGTGGGATCAGCGCTTGTCGGCGGGAGGCGCGGTGTGGGTACGATCCGGGGGTGTTTCTGCCCCTCCTCTCCCCCGCTGCCCGGCGCCCGGCGCGCCGGCGGAGCTGCCGCGGCTTGAGCAGCGGTGCCGCTTGCTTCTCCTTCGCCGAACTGCAGGCAGCGGTGGTGGAGGGCGGGAGGTGCTGCCGCCGCCCTGAGGTCGCGGCGGCCCGGAGGAGCGGGCGATGGATGGGGAGGGCGAGGCGGATCTTTCAAGCGACAAGGCGGCGCCGCGGTGGAGATCGACCCCCCGGCCGCAGTCCCGTGCCTGGAACAAGCCCCGGCCCCAGTCGTACCAGAGCCCCAACGGGGTGCTTTTCACCGACTTTCCCGTGGAGGACAGGTGCACCTTCACCGTAACTCAGCCTTCCGGCACCGTCGGCACCTGCCCGGGCAGTGGAGTGTTCCAGAGGAGCCCCTTATTTTTCAGCTCCAGCATGGGATCGGTGTCTAACGGGACGGTGCGGCCTCCAGCCCGTCAAGCGGTCTCCCCTCAGCTGTCCTCCCAGGTGCTCTCTATCGTCTCGAGCAGTTCTGTCGGTGTTACTGCCAACGGCACCATTACCTCACCAGGAAGCCAGCTGGGTCGGCCCCTGAGGGTTTCCAGTCAGTCAGCACTTTCACCACAGCGAGAGCGGATTGTTTTCACGGGCAGCCCTCAGCTCTCACCTACTGGAAACACGCCTTCCCCCAGTAACAGCAACGCGGCAGCGCTGCCGTTGCAATGCAGCCGGGTTTCCAAAATACCAGAGAAAGTGCCGCCGGTTACCCAGGCGATTTCCCCAGAGCAAGGGGTCCCTCCTCAGAGGCCGGCATCTCCTCGGGACCAGCCTGCCATCCTGAGCACCAACAGCCCCGCCGCTCTCAAAGTGGGCACGCAGCAGATCATTCCCAAGAGTTTGGCTTCCGAAATAAAGTTAACAAGTAAAGCCAACAGCCAGAATGTGGACATGAGCAAGAGAGTGCTGAAGGTCCGCAGCATGGTGGAGAGCCTCAGCGTGCCTTTGGTTGCCGACGCTGAGGAGGGGGCTGAGGGCGACTTGGAGAGCGCAGGGGCCCTGCGTCGTGGCCTGAGGTCAACATCCTACCGCAGAGCGGTGGTAAGCGGTGTGGACTTCGACAGCTCTAATAATTTTAAGAAAAAGAACAGAATGTCCCAGCCCATACTTAAAGCAGTTGTTGAAGATAAAGAGAAATTTTCGAGCCTGGGGAGGATAAAGGTAAGTTGTGTTGATCAGTGGCATGGGGATTCAAATAGTGTAGGCTACACTGGAGTGTAATTTGCAGTCTTCTCTTGTCTGTAAATGCTGGGGGGGGGGGGTGTCAGTTTTCTTTTGGCTACCACCGGACTTTCTATGGATGAGTCTCACAGATCGCTTCCAGGCGTTGCTTTCGAAGTGAAGTGGCAGAGGCTTCAGGGACATGATACTGTTGAAATCTGGGCAGTTCCAAACTATGTTAATGGCAGCCTCATGCTGATTTCTTGCTGAATTCCCTAGCACATTGAGGTTGTCTTTCACAATCAAGATGATGTTTTAAAACGTGTTTCCCAGAAAGTAATAATAAAACAGGAAAAAAACCCAAACATAATAAAGACACAATAAAGTCTTGTATGCTGGAGCAGTAGCATCCTCCCCTACTCCTCTATCTCAGACATTACTTTTAAAATATTTTTAAAAATCAGAGTGAGGCTTTTTTTGGTGGGGTTTCTTTTTGTTTGTTTTGGTTTTTAATTGATAGAGACCACTTCTGATACCTTTTTGTAGTTTTAATGCCTGCAGGTAAAAGCAGAATGCCTGTTTATAGTTTTTGGTTATAATCCCTTAGGAGTAGCAGATCTGTGTTGAATGTTAATATTTTCAAATTGTAAAGACTTCCTGAAAATATTTTTACTTGAACATACAATGTAGTGATTTGTATTCCTTCTTTTTAAATACAATTTGTTACTTTAAAAATGTTTTGGTTGAGTTCTGCACAGTTTGCAATTGTGTAATAAAGTACTCCAGGCTGAGGGCTAATGCTGAAGCTATTGAAATAATTAGCAGCTGTATGACAGTTTTCAGTGAAATTAAAAATTATGGTTTGTGAAAATGCTACAAGTGGTGAAATAGTAATTGATCAAATTGTGAACTCCTACAGCATAGAGAGGCATTTTGTTTTGGCTTGGCATCAGATTTATAATAGTAAGTTGTATTTGAAATAGGAGGACATGACATTGCCCTGTCCTTGCACCCTAAACTCTTTTTGCTGGTAGCATTTTTTTTAAGTAAATGTCTTAGACAATAAGATTTGTTGCACTGAAAGAGGTGTTTTATTTCAGGGGTTTCTTTAGTCTTACCATTAGTTTACAGAATATTTGATGTGGCTGTTATTTGTAGAGTGTGGAAAGCGGCAGCTGCTCAGTCCTGCACCTTATGCCCTCATAGGAAGGCCCAGTGACAGTGGGAAAGTTGAGAGTTCACTGAACTCTTGTAAAGCTAGTAGTATGCTATGCGTTTAAAACATAGGAAAATGAAGCATTTAGGACAAATACATATAAACAGCACACAAGAGAAGAAAAACCAGAGTAGCTTTTCACCTCCTGTGCAGAAACAATCATTTTCATGAATATGTGTCCATCATCAGAAGTTTATAGATTAGGGTCTGTCAATTTGGCGCCTAAGTATCAAATAAAGCAGAAGCTCTTGTTACTGTCAGTTATTTTTGTATTCTTCTTTTAATGTGTATGTACCTCTTTCTTGTTAAAATCATCAGAAGAAAGTGCTGAAAGGACAAGGGACATTCGATGGAGAAGGTAAGCCCTTTTCTTTACAGACTTGATAATATGCTCAGTCACTAAAATGAACTTCAGGATGATTTTGCACACTTTCGCATGTAGTCAAAGGCTAAGTACCTTGGTTTTCAGTAAACTGGCTAAAATATGGAACTGTAACTTTGGTTCTAGACTTACTTCATACACTAGTTTAAAGAATACAGAGTGGCAGGCTAAAAAATTGGGGTTTAGGGGCTTCTTTTCTGTTTGTCCTGGGTTCAGCAGTAGCAGTCATTTTTTTCCTTCTTAGTAGCTGGTGCAGTGCTGTGTTTTTGACTTTCAGCCTGGAAACAGTGCTGATAACACCGATGTTTTTAGTTACTGCTCAGTAATGTTTAGTCTGACCAAGGACTTTCCGAGTCTTATGCTCTGCCAGGGAGGAGGGGAAGCCGGGAGGAAGCAGAGACAGGACACCTGACCCAAACTGACCAAAGAGGTATTCCGTAACACAGCATGTCATGCTCAGTATATAAAATGGGGGCAGTTACCCAGAAGGGCAAGACTGCTGCCTGTGTCGGGCTTGGTATCAGTCAGCGGTGATGAGCAGTTGTATTCTTTTCCCTTGTTATTTCCCTTATCTTTATTATTATTGGTGGTAACAGCAATGGTTTGTGCTGTACCTTAGTTACTGGACTGTTCTGCTGTCACTTTGACACTTCCCCATCCCCATCTTCCCCATCCATTCCTTTGATTCTCTTCCCCATCATTCCCTGTGGGGGGGAATGAGGAAAGGGGGGGGAGTGAGAGAGAGGCTGTGTGACTGACTGAGCTTAAACACAACACAGTTCAAACTTCTTTCCCTCCTAGAAGATAAAATAAACTGACCAGTGCGTCCAGCTCAACTCTGACAGTTCTGTAGAATTACATGGATGAGGCATATTCCTGCATTTGGCGCTGCCTTTCTGCCTGTGCCTGGTGACTCCTCCCAGGTGCAGTATGTAACTTTTGTGCATCAGCTGCTGGGTTTGGGGTAAACACCTGCAGCAGATGCCTGAATTGTTGCTCCCTGAGTTTATGGTTCATGCAGCTATTTCATTCTTTTCCTTGTAAGACAAGGGTGCTGGGATGAATTCTTTGACTTTGTAATACTCTTCTTGCTACAAGCTTCAAGTTTGTCAAAAGAATGCTTTCCGTATGTCTGCTTTTTTATGTTACTCATTAATTCCAGGCTTTGCCAAGTTTGCTGCTTTTCCCAGTATTTTGACGAGAAAAAAATTCTTCCCTGGCTATGAGTCTATTGCAGTTTCATTATAACAATTGCTACTTTCTTGGCTTTTGTCTGCTAGATGCCTCTTTAAGGTCATCTCAGCTGCTGTGCTACCTTCCTTTTCTTCTTGTTTCTGTTTTCAGAACATTCCACTTTATCCTGTCTGCATCACCCCGTCTTACTCTTACTTTCAGCTTTCTAACACTGTCTCCTGATGATGCTTTCTAGACTATCTTCCAGTGGCTCCCTTCTGACTTGGACTGATCCCGACTAATAGATTTCTCTGTAATGCCTCTCAGAATTCAATTGCTCTACACAATTTCCTGACTTAAAAGTTTATAAACTACACAGACACATTCCAAAGAGCAAATACAAAAGGCCAGACCTTGTGTAATACTCAGCCACAGCTATATGGTCCGAGCAGGTGAAACAGATCCAGCCAGCCTAGTATGAGACCTCAGGAGTTGCAGCTGTGCATGGAGCAGCTACACCTTTTGTGTCTTTCCCCTTTCTCTTATAGGGGAAGACTAGCTATTGTCCAAATCCTGGCCCATCTGTGAACTACCATTTACAGTTTGCTTTCTTAGCAACTTAATCCATCTTTTTTATTTTGGGCTCAAATTTCTCTGTCCTTTTGTGACCACTTTTAAAAAGGGTGTGTAGTAAGGAGGTTGGGAAATTGAAAGGGTATGCTCCACCCCTGCGTTTCTTTGCAACTGATATTACTGAATTGTTACTGAATTAATATTAACTAATACTGAATTAATACTGGAATACATAATGAAGGTATTTTGCCTCAAGGTTCATAGGCCTCCTGCTTATCCAAGCAAGCTTGGAAGTTTCTGTTTGGAATAATTTGACCTCAAATTGCAGAAATTTAGGTCATTACCTTCTTCTAGTGAAACGCAAAGATGGTAGTTTAAAGCTGAAAATGAAAGTTGTTGTGGATAGTGGATTTACAATGGTCTATTAGATTAAAATAGCTGGACCTTCTGATTAGTGACTCTGCTCTACTGCCACGCTTGTTCCATTTTTAAATTGCTGGCTAATTATGAAACATTGTATAGCAAACCAAGGAAGAAAAAATTGTTTTCTGCTTTTTCTTGACAAAGAGCACATCTGTTCTTTAATTCAGTCAGTGTGGATCTTTTTGGTAGTGGTACAGTGATCCATTGTTACTGTGCTGCACCATTGTCCATCCTAAATAAGATGCTATCTTTGTCTTGTGGAGTTTGTGGACAGCACATTGGCATTTTGGTTTCTTTCATTGTTTAGATGTTACTTACAGTTTTTTATGAAAACAGCTAAGCTAACTTTCTAGCAATTAATTACATGTTGATCTTTTATAGAAGATGCTGTATTATATCAGAACTATAAAGAAAAAGCTTTGGACATAGATTCCGATGAAGAGTCTGAGCCTCGAGAGCAGAAATCAAATGAAAAGGTTGTTTTTCACTCTAAGCCCCTGAGATCAACATGGAGTCAACTGTCCATTGTAAGTATTTTATCATCATGTAGCCAGACAGAGTATCTAAGAATCTGTTGAAGCAAGTCTCTCTGCTTGCTATTGGAGTTTTTGGATGAAGTTTGTCACCTTCTCTTCTCTTCCAGAATATGAGATGTCTCTGAGTATTTTTATTTTTTTTTCCCCAACAACTTTATGATTATTGAGATGTTGCGAATCCAAATCCAGGGGTCTCAATTTTAGTTTTTGTCTAGGTTTTATATAAGGTAACTCCAACAGTTTAAGGAAAGCATAAATCATATTTTAGCAGTCAGTGCTAGTAGGTATAGACTGATGCTCCTGCCAGAATCAGTTTCTCAGGTTACCTGACACCTCCCTTTTTCTAGCATGGGTGTTTGTAGGCTCATATGGCCACACCACAGACTGGTTGGAGTATGTGATTGAAATTACCAAGAAAAACCTCAGTATAGTTTTAAGATGAAACTAAATACAACTTTGAAACATAAAGGAATTAATATTTGTACACTTTTAACATGCTTGATGGATTTTTTTATTTTTTTTTTTTTTTTGTCCAGCAGAGTTTAAAAAGAAAAAAAAAAAGGCATGTCTCTTGTTTTCACATCATTGCAAATGTGGCGGTGTTGGCTGTATTGCTGTGGGTCTTTAGGAGAGTTGTGGTTCACAAACACATGGTGCTGTGTCTGGTTGTTCTGGGTGACCTATGATCAGAAAGCCCCAAAAGACAGTTTTACATCCTAACAGTGTGTGAAGTCAGAGTGAAATCTCTGTAGTTCCTTTGTTGTTCTTCATAGTTTTCTTTCAATAAATTGGAGCAGTGCAGACCAAACTTTAAATGGGACTTAGTCCTGTTCCTTTTTTTTTTTTTTTTTTTGCTAAACTTTGGTTTTCTTTTTGTAAAAACAGTATGTAAGTCCTGATCAGTTGCTGGTCTTTGTTTTTGTGCAATTGAGAGAGTTAAATTTAGGGTCTTGTATTTGGCAAGGACACAACTTTACTGATTTGTTAAGGGGGAGGGGGGAAGTGCTTGTGTGAATTCACTAAAAGGGTGAATTATACTAAAGAAAAGCTTCAGTTAGTTACAAAAAAGTTTCTGCCAAATTGTTGTGAATAGTTGTAAGCCTGCTTCAAGTTGGTTTGACAGCATATATTTAAAGGAAACCATTTTAGATGATGGTATTCTACTATACTTAGAAGAGTCTGTGAAGCATCTGCAGTGGATTTTTCTTAGCAGCATTGTTAAACAAAGTAGAATTTGCTGTTTCAATCAGTACAGTAAACTTGCTAGCTTCCCTTCTAATAAGATAGCAAATTAATGATACTAGTTAATACTTTACAGGCTTTCATTGTATGCATGATTTTGAGATGAAAGAAATAAAAAAGGAAGTCTTTGTTTCCGTGATTAATTTATCCTTTGATCATTTCTGTGGCTTCTGGAGGGATATCCCTAAAATGAATCATTTGGGATTTTTGGGGGTTTTGTTTACGTAATTTGTAGCATTACGTAGAACCTCATCTTTGTATATGGTATAAGAAAGATTATTATGTGGCATGATCACCTAGGATACTTGGCTGCTGAGGTCATTGGCTGTATATATCCTATATAAATTAGTTACTGAGCCTCAGCAAGATCTTCTAAGGCTATTTTGATTGTCTAGAAGAGCTGTCTTAGGGATGTTGATGACCTTTTTGCAGTTTAAGATACTGAAATATGAATCCCTCTGGTTCAGTAATTATAGAGAAAGCATGAGAGTGTGGTTTTGAAAAGATGTACTTAATGAAAAAAAAATTATGTGCTTAGTGTTGTAAAATGTTTGTTTATAATGAAGTCAACTAGTTTCAGGTTTTTTTTCTGCCTCCTAGGCAAACTAGCAGTTACTTTCATCAGCTGAAGTATTTTGGAAGGAACGCTATTCAATAATAATAATAATTTCAAAAACATTAATTTGTCATGGGACCAAAATAGTATAAAGATCATTTCAGTAAGAGGACCCTTCCTGTACCATGCTCACAGTTACATAAACCAACTTGTATCGTTGTGATTTCTAGCACAAGAAACTTCCTCATTGTCTTTGCTTGATTTACAAGGTTGAAAGTGAGGTGTATATGGGAAAAGGTAGTGCGCTGTGGAAACAAAATATAGTAATGTGAATCTCATAGTGTCTGGTCTTAAAACTGAAAAAAATACACATCAATGTGTGTTAAAAAATGAATGTGGAATTGTAATAGCAAGTCATCTGCAAAATGATTTCAACATACATTAGGAAAGAAGGAAAATAATATGTTTATGGTATTTGTTAGCAGTGATTATGCTAGGAAATCAAGGGGAAAGAGAGGAGAAAGAATCAGCTCTTTCTGTAGGATGTGTCTTTGGCTGTACAGGCTTGACAGCTGCATGGAATTGTCAAATCCTTTGATAATAAAATTAAAAAGGCCACTTCTGGCTTCCTGCAGTGTATGCACAAATGTGAAACTAAGATTGAGCTTTTAAGTGAACATGTAAAGGTACTATTTAAATCCAGTTCCTTTCACATTTCTCTCTTCAACTGTTTCCGTCTTCAGGTTCCTGTTACAGATCAGACAGTAGTATTCCAGATCAGTTCAGCTAGCAGTATCTAAGCAAATGGTTATGTAAGAAGCTACCTTATCTTCTATCTCCATTCTTCCAACCTGCATCTATTAATTTTTAAAGTTTAATTTAGGGAGCATGACCAATATTTCCAAGATGTAGTCAAGTAGAATCTTGTGATGTTTTTGAAGAATTTCCAGCAGATCCTAGGCAGTGATACTAACTTTTGCATTATGTTGAATGTGTTTACTTTCCAACAAACGCAGCATTTGGTGGATGTGGATAACGAGTATATGCATTATTGTGCACTCAAAGAATCACAGTATTGGTTAGTTTGAAAGGGACCTCTTGAGTTATCTTGCCACTGCACAAGGAAGGTCATTTAGAACAAGTTGTTCAGGACTGTGTCCAGTCAGGTCTTCACTTTTTCCTTAGGTGGAGACCTCACCACCTCTCTGGGCAACCTGTTGCAGAGTTTGACCACTGCATCAGACTGGTGGACTTCTAACTTTTTTGGTGTCTGGTTTTCCAGGTCATTGCCATCCAGCCTGGATGATGATACATGCTCACTTTTCCTTACTACTGTCAATGCTGCTGGATTCTTACAAATATTCTTGAGATTTAGCACTGGAAACAGATATCCCATGGCCTGGATAATGCTCATAATTATTGAACTATTTAATATTAAATGAGTGGTTTAGGATTAAGTACTCCATTTCATGTCCAGTAGGTTCCATGTATTTATGTAGCACTGCACTGAGGTTTTGAAAGTTCTCTCAGCTGTTCTGTCTCTGATGCAGGCTTTGGTCATCTTGTGTGTTGTTTTCCTGATCATCTTTCTCTCATCTGGGACAAGAACAGTTGTGATTTTTCTCATTAATTTAGAAACATGCTGCAAGTTGCTTTACCCGGTTACTCAGTCACCTTTCTGTGATTGTGTCTTCTCTGTGGTATCAGACAAAAACTACCTGGTTTTACTGTTGGGGAGCTTCATGACAAATGTTTGTGTTAGCTCTTGTTTCTTTCCTAGTATCGAAGGGTGGATGTTCAGTTTGGTTTATGGTGCAATGGCTGAACTATATTTCTCAAAGAATTATTTCTGGTGAATTCTCTCACTGCAGCACCTCCTTATTCTGGAGGTATATGTGCTTCTTGTACATAACCATTGAGTTAATCTGTTGTTCTGTTATGCTTTCCTCCTTATCTCCATGGTGTAATCAGCCATAACTTACTGCTGGAAAACAGCAGGCCAGTGTGATAGTAAGATGTGAGTAGCTGCAGTGTCGGGCTTCTTCTGTTCTTCCTGGTTATGTTTTTAGCTTATAGGAAGTTTTTGTTTGCACAAATGTGATTTTTAGGCTATTTCAGCTAAAACGTTTTGGACACTTTAAAAGTGGGAGTTGAGTTTTCTTTCATAGAGTATGCCAAAAATAGTCTCCATATTTGGGCCTCTTTTCTTTTTAGAAGTGTTGCTGTTGATTAAGAGTATAAGGTTGAGCCATTTGTTTGTTAATATGTTACTTTAATGTGTACTTTGTATGTACACACCCATGTATGACAAAATAGTGATCACAAAACACAGCTACAGCTTTCTGAACAGAATGCTGCAGTTGTCACATTGACCTCACAGGAAATTTGCAGTTGCTGTATTAACAGGAAGCATTGAAATATCTTGGATATGTTCATAGATATTTCCTGTGTTGGCATATTTTTAGAAAAGTCTTCCACTGCATCCAGAAAAAAGTGTCACTGTACTTCCTAGTGCGTGCTTTAGAGCTTTCAGGTTGTTGACTGAAAGGTACTTAAAGAGTGTAGTAGAAAGGCATCTGATCAGTTCTAGCTCAGTATTCTGAAGTGTATGCTTGTGGTGACGCAGGAGTCATGGAATCCTAGAATAGTTAGGGTTGGAAAGGACCTCAAGACCATCTAGTTCCAACCCCCCTGCCATGGGCAGGGACACCTCACACTAAACCGTGCCACCCAAGGTTCTGTCCAACACGGCCTTGAACACCGCCAGGGATGGAGAATTCACAGATTCTCTGGGCAACCCATTCCAGTGCCTCACCACCTTTACACTAAAGAATTTCTTCCTCATATCCAATCTAAACTTCCCCTG
>JANRGW010004223.1:0-35213 GCA_024733675.1 Psilopsiagon aymara | reverse complement strand
AGGGTGCTGAGGCGCTGGCACAGGGTGCCCAGAGAAGCTGTGGCTGCCCCATCCCTGGCAGTGTTCAAGGCCAGGTTTGGACAGGGCTTGGAGCAATCTGCTCTATGGAAGGTGTCCCTGCCCGTGGCAGTGGAACAAGATGATCTCTAAGGTCCCTTCCAACTCAAACCCATTCTATGATTTGATCAACTGATTTGAGCTAGTTAAAGTACAAGGCCAATCTATACCAGAGTACAGGTAGTGGCAATAGACAAGTCCCCCAGCAGGTAGCTCAATTATTGCATTTTAAATAAATGATCACGTGGGATGAATCTTTCTTAAAAAAAATGCCTCTTTTTTTCTGCTTAAGGAAACTAAGACTATGTGAGTAATTTTTGAGAGATGAAGTTAGGTGAGATACATTATTCATCACCTTTCAAAGAAGCACGGGCTTAATCACCAGGCATAACGTAGGTGGAAATTTATGCGATGTTATGCCAAAGGTCAGATTACACATAATCAGAATGGCCTTTTGACTTAAAACCCTATAATGGTTATAGATTAGGAACAGGTCCCTTGAAGGCAACACGGTTACATGGATGGGGAAGTGATAGGAGATGAAAGTCATTCTCAACACTATTATATTTCTTCTTAATAATGGATGTCCATAAAGAAAGCTCAGTTCATTTTTAAATGACTGAACTTTTTGAAGCAATCTGCTAATGGCTCCTATGACATTGACAAAATCTGAACAACATTTATAAGGTATATAAAGCTGAGCACATGGTCTGTACCTTGCATCAGAGAAATTTATCCTAAGCTATCCCATACTCGCTGGCATCTTTAAAAAAAATAGGGTTTTCTTCACCCAATAAATATTAACACTGTCTCAAGCGACAGCTGATATAAAATTCTTCTATTTCCCAACAAACCAATGTATTTTATCTGTATAGAATATTGCATTTTGACTTGTGTCTGGAAATAATGCAAACAAGCACTTTAATGAACAAAATAACTCACTGGAGTGTGGGGGGGGAAAGCTGACTAACCTCAGATTTACATCCTTTTTACGTAAAGATTGTCTGACAGTGTTGTAATATTTCATCCATTCAGTTTGGATGCTTTCACTGGGATTTGCCTGGTGCATGCACCTAAATGAGACATAACCTTGTACAAGACTGGAAGTTATTGGTAAAATAGATGTATCAGAAGAGAATCAGAGAACTTATTTTTCTTCAAACGTGCACTATAAACCCTTCATATTTTGGCATCTTCATGAGTTGCATTTAAATATGATTATGATTCACAGTCAGAATAATAAAATAAATTCTCTATTTTCTTTTTTTTCCTTTTTTTTTATTTTTTTTAAAATGTCAGGAGTTCTCCATTGACAAAATAGAATGATGGACTTTAGTCATATCCTGTCATTTTTATTATTACCCTGACATAACAGAAACAAAGTAATAAAACACAAGAGAAATTATAATCGAGCATGACTCTGAAGGGTAAAAATGTTCAGTGGATCGGAGAAGCCTGATCTTATAGCCACAGATTTCTCTGCATAATTGTTAATATAATCTAATTTCTCAGTAATTTACTTATCTGAACAGTATTAAGAAATTACTAGAAAACCAATCTGGACTCTCAGAAGAACTTTAAAACTTAGGATTGAAGTGGATCATGAGGCAGCCTGCAACTGTTGTCTCAGGAATTATAAACCACTTTTAACCCCCCTCTAAGATTAAGTTAAAGCCTAAATTCTTAGTCCTTTTGAACTTTTGCTTAACCTTTGGTAACTTTTGTTACCAGTAAACCCAACAGCAGGAAGAGAACATGGCAGGTTGCAGTCATCGTGATCATCCTGGCTCGCTTTTCCCACATGGATTACATGAAACAAGGTGTTTTTAAAAGGTAGATCAGACAACTCAGTCCCAAAAATATCTGTGAATTTTTCTAACAGAAAACAATTCTTACTGACCCTAAATCTGATGACTTTAACATCCTGAAGCTGAAGAACTTACTCCCAGGAAGACCATACTGTCTGTAACCCATCTAGATTCTTCAGTAGCTTATAGCAAGCCAAAGAGAATCTTCCTACCAAAGCAGGAAGAAAAGGAACATTTTAATGATCATGAAAAGTCTTGGGTTATGAGATGAAGTATAAACACACTCCAAATTTTAGTTACAGCAAACTTCTGCATTTTCAATACACATGCTCTCTGGAAATAAAAAGTCTTACCATCATAAATGTTGCAAGGAAAAGGGTAAATAAAGTACTTCCTTATAGTTGTCTTCAAACTTTGATTAAATATACTCATATTAAGGTCCTGTTTCTCTTCTGTTTATCATCAAAATTTTCCTATTCAATTGTACGTATGTTTTCTAGTCTGTTTGTCTCTCCATATTTATCAAGTTAGAGACTTTAAGGTCCGTCTACTGTACGCAAACACATCACCAAGCAAGGGTAGATGAGCAAGGTATAATTAGCTTTCTAAAGTAGTTGATCAGTACCACCACATCCATCAGTAAAATTTGTGATTGATTCCTTGATAGAAGCTCTACAAGAAACTATTCAGTACAAGGGGAAATTCCATCACAGATTTGTATCCTTTGAAAAAAAATCAAAGAGAGTAAATTTCCCCAATAAGGAGCTAATATCAGAATCCCACAGGGATGTGCTCCGGGTCTTGGCTCATCTTTCTATCCACAATTGACCTCGAGCTACTGAGTTGGTGCAATATGCTTATGATACCAAAATACCCAGCATAGTCAAAACTAATTGACAGTGTGAAAGGTCTGAAAGAGCTCAGAATAGAACAAAAAATCCTCAGCTGAAAATCAGTATTAAAGTGCTTGCAGCACCCCAACAGTGTATTTGCCACACTATTTCCTACTTTAGTTATTCACTCAGAAACGAAACCTTGTGTCAGCTTGGGTTGTTCTCTCAAAGCACAGCTGTAATGTTCTTGGATGATCAGGACACAAACAGTAGGAGCTATTTTGAAAGGGTTAGGGAAAAACACAGAGCCCATCGCCACGAAACAGTACAGAGGAGGGGTGTGCCTGTACCTGCAATGCCACAGGTGAATCAAAGAACTGCAAATAAAGACAAGTAGAAATATTCTTCAATTCAAAATGAGCTTTGTGAAGTAAGAAGTTAAAAATAAGGGCAAGCCTCTGCATGTATAAACTTTATGCAAAAGGTGAATAGAAGGTAATTACTCACTGTTCTCATTACACAAGGCCTTGGGGATAACTGCACTGGATGATTAGACAGAGGAAAATAAATACTTTCTCACATACAAACATTTCTCATGAATATCTTTGAGCTATATATAAAAGGACTAAAAAAGCATTAAAGTAAGGCAAGAATTATTATACAAGGTGAGGAAGTTGGGGCTGTTCAACCTGGAGAAGAGAAGGCTGTGTGGAGACCTCACAGCAGCCTTCCAGTACCTGAAGGGGGCCTATAGGGATGCTGGGGAGAGACTCTTTGTTAGGGACTGTAGTGAGAGGATATGGGGTAATGGGTTCAAACTTAAACAGGGGAAGTTTAGATTAGATATAAGGGAGTTCTTTACTGTGAGGGTGGTGAGGCCCTGGAATGGGTTGCCCAGGGAAGTTGTGAATGCTCCATCCCTCATGGTGTTCAAGGCCAGGCTGGACAGAGCCTTGGGTGGCATGGTTTAATGTGAGGTGTCCCTGCCCAAGGCAGGGGTTTGGAACTGGATGAGCTTAAGGTTCTTTCCAACTCTAACTATTCTAGGACTCCATGAATCTATGTCCCAGATGCAACTGTTATCTCAAAAATTAGCTTAATCCAAAACAGAAGTATCACTCAGCACCTGTCCTGCTTTATTGTTTACTTCAGTGGCTGTAAACAGCTACTTTCAGAAACAGGTTAAAGCCTGTAGATCTTTGGACTTTGGCTCTCCCTTTGCAGATACAACTATGTTGCTCATTTGTGGCAAACATACTACCTTTTTTCCAACCCCACATATCTTCCTCTGAGTCCTCAACAGGTCCTACAAGCTCATATTGCTTTCCACAAAGAACCCATCACTCCATGTTGTCCCCAAGTACTGTTTACATCATTCATTACATCTCTTCCTGCCCAACCCTCACAACCTGTGATGGAGTCTATTTGTCTCAGAACTTTTCATTCAACCCTGAGCTCTTTGCATGCTGCTGCCTCATATTCCTTAACACAGAGCGCCCTTCCTGGCTACTACAGCTCCTTCTGCTCTGTCTGATGAGGATCCAGATCATCCACACACAGCCACTGCTGTTGGCTATGCTCTAACGCTGAGTTCTTGTACAAGTTTCACCATCCCTGGAGAAGTAAAGCCCTTGCCCTTGCTCTCACAATGATCAAAACCATACAGAAACCCTAAGGCAGAAAGCTGTTATCAAAAAATGACAAGACCATAGATCCAAAAAGGAAGACATAAAGAAGAAAAATCAGGTATAGCTTGTTTCCAGGCAGACTAGCCTGCGGTGACTAGTTTTCAGAACATTTACTTTCCTTTTCAGTGCAGTGTTTGGGGGGGAAAACCACCCTGCATCATTTACTAACAGGAAAAAAAGCTTTTCTGAAGTGTGAATGCTTAGTATCTTTAACAATCAAGCAAGTTATTCAAATGTCTAAAAATGGATACAATAGAAAATTATTTCCTTTCTGTCAGGAAAGGAAAAAAATCTTTTTAGACTGAAATTCAGTGGTTTCTGTACTGTTGTAGGAAGTATCTTAGAAAGGCATCCCCCCCCCCCCCCCCAAGAACTCTACAAGCCTGTCGATGGCTTAGACTTTTGTGTTAAAAATGATTCATTTCTACAAGGCATAAATAATTGCCTAGAGAATGATCATAAGTCTCATCCAAAGTCAGTATGAAGACTCCTACTGACATCACCGTACCTGGATGAAGCCCAAGGTTTGTATTATAGCTTTATGTATTTTTATACTGTCAGTGCAATGAATTCCAACAAAAATAACATCTTAAATGTTAAAGGGGAAAGAATAGGTTACAGTGCTAAATCCAGGCAAATTTTGAAATGGATTTGCTTCCTACACACAGAGCATCAATTCTGCTCTTCTATTCCTGTCTACAACAACATAAAAGTCCCAGTAGGTGTAAAAATCTAATGCAGTCTGCTTCTCAATACATACAAGACAAAATGCTCTCCTTAAACGTATTTCCCTTCAGAAACTGGTAGTTGAGTAATAATTTCATCTCCTCTCCTCCTCCCTATTTAACTACTGCAACTCCTTTTCTAGCTTGAAACATTTAAAGGGCTTTATACCACTGCTGATCCCTGTTTGATTAAATTTTGTGAAGCTGCTTATTTCTTGTAGTGATTTGAGAAATAATCTATCAACAGAGTGCTCAGTTTGTCAATAAAATACACATGGGGACATGTGCTCTTTTATTAGGGGATAAAACAGTTTTTCTGATGGCACTGCCTGAGTTAAGCCTGAGAGATGTCAAAATCAGTGGTACTGAAATCCTTTGTGGAAGTCTTTTAGTGCAGGTAAGAAACACATTCTGATACAAGAAACTTTGCTTTAAGGTGGAAACTTTTACCTACAAACACAAACTATCACCAGATTAAAAAACTAATACAAAATGAACTATGTTTCTCTAGGGTTTATTAGGGATTTCTTCTTTTGCACTTTCAAACACACCAGAGAAGAGGTGGTGAGCACACTTACAGTACTTGATTAAAACTATAGGGATGTTATGATAGAAAACATGGAATTAGTTTCATCAGAGAAAAGACAGCTGTGAAATCTCATTCCCTCACAAATGTCAGGTCAGCCAGGATCATGAATTTTGAATCTGAACATCATTTTTTCTTACAGCATGTTAGATGTAGTTGCTGGAATTGGGACGTGGTAGTTGGTTTGCAATCCAGTGCTAGACATCATGAATTTCAGAGTGGAATGTTGTCTGAGAGATGAAAGACTGCAGAAATAAAAGATTAAAGGGCAAGAGGGTGTGAATTCATCAATATTTGTATTTCTGGAGGACCTAAACCTTGGCCACATACTCCTGCAGCATCACTGTAGGGTTCTTAATGCAAACAGCTCATTTTCTCCCCTTGCTTGGTGAAAAATGGTGGTAATTATAAACTGCATAGCTACCAAGAATTTAATTTTGTGCTTTAACAATACAGAAATTAGGCACCAGCACAGATTCTCTAAATAAAATTCGCTTCATTTCCCTGTCTTCTTGAGAGAATGTTCCTCTTTCCAGAGTAAAATATGCAGAAACTACAATAACCCAAGGGAACCTCCTCAGATCCCCTCCAGAACATGAGCTCGTGGAAAGAAAAATGGTGGGAGGCTCCAGTTAGCAGCCTGAAGGAAACCCAAGGCAAATGCACGTCCCAAACCACCTATTCTTTTCCTTTCCTCAAATTCAAACAGAATAAATTTGCAGCTTGCCCTAACTCTACTAATTCATCCTAGACTTAATATAAGTTTCTTCACATGTAGGTTAAACATTTGTCATCTGGTGAGCTAACACAGAACTGCAGATCAGAGTAGGATCTCTATCTTTGCTGGTAAATGACTAGGAGTGGATCCAGCCACACCTAGACTACACTGAGAAGGAGATAAGAAAGCAAGGGGGACCTTTCTGACTCAAAGGGAGGGTCAACCTGACAGTTTTCTCTGACCCTGGCCTCTATGCAGTAAATAATGAAGCATATTTTGCCATCGAAACTTGTTAAACCACTGTCGCATTTACCATTGAACATTATTAACTACTACTTTATATCAGTAAAGTATATTATTGTTTCCCTCTTACTACTGAAGAACATCACTCTATTCACATCATTGTTAAAAAGTGATTCTGTGCTACAGTCACCCCTGGGTTGAATGGGAGCTATACAGCTCCACCTGAGCACTGAGTCCAGTCTGGAGTTCTCAGCACAGGCAAGACATGGACCTGTTGGAGTGGGTTCAGTGGTGGGCCACAAAAATCATCAGAGGTGTGGAACACCTCTCCTATGGAGGCAGGCTGAGAGAGCTGGGGTTGTTCAGCCTGGAGAAGAGAAGGCTCCTTAGAGCAGCCTTTCAATTTTTAAAGGGGGATTATAAGAAAGATGGAGACTTTTTAATAGGGCTTCTTGAGATAATAAAGGCTTAATGGTTTTAAACTGAAAGAGGGCAGATTCAGACTAGACATAAGAATTTTTTTATGGTGAGGAAACACTGGTGCAGTTTGCCCAGAGAGGTGGTAGGTGCCCCATCCATGAAAACACTCAAGGCCAGATTGGACAGGTCCCTGAGTGATGTGATGTAGTTGAAGACGCCCCTGCTCTTTTGTAGGGGGTTTGAACTAGAAGATCTTTAAAGGTCACCATTCTGTGATTCTATATCAAAGTATTTCACTTGAAGTTATTTGAAGCATTCTAAGATTTTGATATCTCTTGAAGACACTTCACATTGTTCCAGTGACCAAAGGACACCCACTCATTGACGGCAGTCTGAATAACAGGTATCTGAGAGTACATTAGCAATGTAAACTGATAAATCTCCTGTCAAATGTAACAGAAATAGAAAACAAAGCCTTAGAGGTTTTGGCAGAACACCTGATTCTGTAAAACAAAAATAACAATGAAATATACAGATTGCAGCTTCAAGCTTTTTAAATACAGTGAGTTCATGGTGTGTTTCAATCTTTCCCAAAGACTGGCATTTGTCCCAGGCTGTGACAATGTGAGTGCTGGAAGCAGCGCTACTGCTTCTCTACCCACATGGAGGTTTATGAGGTTTTTCAGACAGTCATGCCTGCCTCAGATGCCAACCACATTTGGCTTTTCCATCAGTGAGCTTAGCATGATGCTTTAATTACTCCTGAAGTGCCAGGCATAAAAATATAGAGGTGCTTAACATAGTGACAGGATTATAATGCAAGTTATGCAAAATTTATTCCTCTTTTAAAAAGAGAGTGACAATTATCAAGAAATTCTATGGATGACTTAATTTCATCTATTGGTTCACGTACTTATGGGCAGAAACAAGGGGTGATTGGTAAATGTATAGATTTATAAAAATGAAAATTATCCTGATGTTATTGCCAGGTAAATATTGTACAGGAAGTTCTACAGACGTTTAAAGAAAGATCACTTACAAAGCTGGGCTTTTTCCACATCTGAAATTGGCAATATTTGGCACATTGGTTTCTGAGAAATGTAACTTAGTATTAGAGAGATTTCACTTCAACAAAACAGCTTGGTTTACAATGAAGCAAACATAAATTGTAGGGAAGAAAAGACCAGAAGCCAATACGTGAGGCTGATTAAACATTCTACAGAAGTCAGTTTTATATCGCAATGGAGAATCTGCAAGCAAATTTCCATTGCAAATGTCATTTGTCTATAAATATTAATGCATAAATATTAGCTACAGCTATTTGGTACAGCTACATTAAACCAGCTTGCATAGAGTTGACTATTTGCAATTTTATTAGTTGTAAAACAGGATTTCCGTCCATGTTTTATAGAATTAAATTAAATAATTAAAAGAATAAAATTATAACACCACTTGTGCAAGATGGAGCATAAGATTCATCATCACAGGTATACTTACATTTCCTAAGAAACATATATGCCCATATTAAATATAAAAGTGAAATGTAAATGTCAGTGAGAACTGTTATATTGCCTCTTAAGGTATACAATTAAGAATGCTCTGTAGGTAACCATAATACTATAGCGCCAGTTATTGCTATAGCTGTAATACTGGTGGTTGAAACACATTCAAAAAGAAGCCTAAACCTTTCCAAGCCCTGCCAAGTGATGTCTGCTTGGAGGTGGAATATAATCCCAGGATGAGGCACATCTTTAATTGTTAGATTTTAAAACATCACAGTAGGAGAAAAAAATCCAGGCTTTTATAGCCTGAACTGATGATGCTCCCCTGTGAGAGAGCAAGAGTGAATAAGAATAAAGAATTGTCATACCAATTTGGGATGGATATTTTCACAAAAGAGAGCACCAAAAGCAGGACATCAAGGCAGAGAAAGGGAAGGAGCATAAAATGTACCTTACCTGACATGAGTCATCCTAAAGTTGTGTGCATAAACTACATTAGACTGGAAAGAGAAATGCATATTCAAAGCCTGATTTCTCCCATCTTAAGACAGACACCTAAGGCAGTGGATAAAATTACCTTCTTGCCTCCTTTTGCTGACAATATGGAAAACACAGAGATACTTTATTTTAATTGTTTAAAGAGCAGGTGAAGTGCAGAAAGGGCAGAGCCTCAAATTTGTACCTGCACAGGAACAGCCTGGCTCAGCTGAATCAGCACTGGATGGAAATTAAGAAGAATGGTCTCTAAGCAAGATTTTAATTCATTTTCCTCATGCATATAAAGAGCAACACAGATAAATTTCATCTGTACCTCCCCCCTGAAATAGTATAATTACAGGCTGCTCCTTTTTCAGGGTGAAATACCTGAGTGTGCCCCAAACATATGTGGTTGTCATTCTTTTGGTCATGCATAACACAAAACAAACACAGGAAAGAACTGTGGCAGGTCTTTCTAACTGTATGTGATATAAACTGAACTCCACTGTCATGCTTTGAAAGTTGGACTAAGCATTGCTTTAACTGAATTATGACAAATAAGCGAGGTGATTGCTTGGCATTGATTTGTGTTTGATTCAGTCTGTCAAAAGACAAGAATAGATAGTATATTGACTGTAGCATATGTGTGGCATGCAATTAAGGAATACATTTTAACCAGTTTAAAACTTTTCACTATAGACTGTGTTTGTCAACAATAGAACAACCTGCCTGCTAAAGTATTCCGTGCCACTGTTTCAAAACCAAAGTGTAGGTGTTCATGTAGACTTTGCAAATAGTTTAACACATAGGAATTGCATGTAAATGACCAATTGGTTCCATGTACACTTGGGAAATCCTTGAAAGGAAATCTGCAGGGACAGCAGTGATCAAAGACTGAAATAATACCAGATGAGAAGTCCTTCAAGCTGAACTTATCATTTCCTTTCCAAATCATAACCACAGCATGATATTCTGTAGACTTATTACTTTTGCATTGTACAGGGAGACCCAAACCTGGGTGAACCACACTCGGGTAAGTCAATATTTAAAGTTGTACTGATTTGCATTAATAAAGGTATTTTCCAGATGACGGTGGGGAGATGGTGTCAAATACAAGTATTTTCCTGTTATTTATTTTTATTTTCTTAGTCCAAAACAGAAAAAAAAAAAAAGGTGGAATTTTCTATTACATATGCAAGTTTATGCATATTGAACTATCTGCAAACCAACATAGACTGGGTCTGCTTAAAGACAGAGCATATTGCTCCTGAAAAACTGATAAACTATTAAATAGTGAACTCTGCAGTGGTACACCACTAGGTGGACCCAGTGTTAAGACCTGCTGGCGTCTTTATTCCCATCCCTTGAAGATGACACAGCCAGTTGAAACATCATACTCTGCAAATCCCATAAAAAATACTGACGAGTGAAATATAAAGTGATTTTATTGTTTATTCACCTTTTCCTATCATATCAGACAGTTTTTAACTAAAGAAATAAAGAATTTCCCAGTGCCTACACAGGCAATCACTTCCATAATGCAAATAACTAGTCACTGTCTAAGCTATCTAGTCACAACCTTCTATGATTCAAATAATTCCACTGCATAAGTAACTGTGAAAGAAATACCAGCGTTTGATTAAAAAGTCAAAAATGCAACAGCGGCAAATTGCATCCAGTACTCTGTTTCGGAAAATACATAAATGAAGCTATTGCTGTAGGGCAGGAAATGTAATTTTCTTTCAGTATGGAGCATTTAGCACCACGGGATCCAAATCTCCCTGATAAACATGTCGAGCCAAATAAAACAGTCCCTTCCAATAAACCTGAATACTTTTAATCAACATGTTTATCACAACTAAATATTTATTTAGTAACTAAAATCTTAAACACAAGGCTTTGAAACTCAGATGAATTAAGCACAGTAGGTCAGTATTTAGTGAATACGGATCCTGTTCTGCCTGTAGCCTGTAATCTCAAGGAACTGAGTTTTGTGCACTTGTGTGTGGATTGTGAACCCATCCACAGGCTTTTGTGCATGCATGTGAACTGAAACACTATCTACCCTTCTCTAAAGAGGCCATAGGAACCCCTCTTTAGCTTCATTATAACTTGATAAAAGGGTAATAGCAGTTGAAAATACATACTCATGAAGGTAAAGAGGAGACATCTTATTTGTTCTGCCCCTTATAAAAAGGCTTAAATGTAAACTCAACCTTTGATATTCACCAGGGAACCCAGCCATAAACCCTGCGCTGCTGAAATAATTTCAGTAGTTCTTTTTTCCACAAAAGTGCTTCTTTTTCATTTAGCCTAGGCTAGATTTAAGAGTAAACAATCTATGATCTAGTTTCCATAAGCAAAGATGGCAAAAATCCTTTAAATTCAACTTAGCTAATGGATTATCCATTTGGGAATGAAATCTTGTCTGTCCAATCCTGCTGATAGTAATCTGAAAAACTGAGCTTTTAGTACTGGGCTTGGTCCAAATCCCATCACCATCAACTGAAAAGCTGCAGTTTAGGTTCCTTTATGGAGAATCAAATCTCACTCACGGGCTCTACACTTACCATATTATTTTGCAGCAACTTTTTTTCCTCACATACTGTGTCAATGCAGAGATGAAAAAAATATGGTTAAATACTACTGAAAGAATAAAAATATTAATACCAAAATATCTTCTTTTCCCCTCTCTCTTTCCAGTTGCACAGGACTAGTCAGAACTTGATCTTGTTCAAAACCCCGAATGACTGGAAACTGCCACTTCTATCTGATGACTTTTTGCTCCATTTGAGAGGAAGTCTTTAAATTAATTCTCCAATTTATTAGGGATTTGCTTTCTTGGATGACTTTGGCTGGTCCAAAGCATGTTGGGCACATTCTGATCAGTCTTAAAGTACTTTAATTTCTGCTGGTGCTTTTCACTGTCACAGGGTTATTGCTCAAACCATTCAGTAATGCAAAGAACAAGTCCAAAATTCATGTTGCTCGATTTACAGCCAGAGGAAGAAACACTAAACCGACAAATCTTATTACAATAAAAGCAATGGACAGGTAATCCTGGCTTAAGCTTTTTGCCAGAAGCTCCCTAAGTTAAACATCTAGGAACTGGTTTATCTTTGATTTTCTGCTCAATCTGATAAATCCTGCCACTTGTCAATATCTTTACCTGCTACTACAGTACAGGATTATCCAGTTTGATATACCAGATTATTATGAACAGTGCAAAACACACACAATACTTTAGAGAGAGATGAGGCATGAGTGACTCCATTACAGTGGCATTCTCCATGCTCCACAGAATTTTCTCATTACCATTCCTCTTTTTTCCCCAAATACCATCTATTAAAACTAATACTGCATATGCCAAAAGGAAGACAATGCAAATCAGAAAAGGATCAGCTCTTGACAAGCATATTTATTAGCCAGGGTGAGAATCATCTTATGCAGGGTTGATTCACAAGTATACATAAAGGAGAATCTACACAAGAGCAGGGAAGTTTTTCTATAACATTTTTCTTGATTCTGAGTACATATAAATATATAGATATACAGAGAGAGATCACTTAGGTCTGAGTGCACTTTCAAGGTCTTAATAGCACCATATGCTTTTGTTGAAGCAGTAAGGTAATTGGTAGCATTTAGGCAGACATGAACAGTCCACTCAAATGGACCTCATTACTTGTAAGTTTGAAGACAGGTAGGCATTAAACACCTTTATGGTAGAAAACCTGAATGGTAAGAAACTAGAATCTCTTCTGGCACAACATATTTCTCACACAGTTCATATTGCCTACCACGCTATGATGTATATATATATAGTCATGCCCTTGCCTCTCTCTACATATTTTTAAATCACCTTTATAAGTTTGATGCTAAATAATGCATCTGAACATAAGACTCAAATGCAGCCTAATGTCTCCTGCTTTTGTTTAAAGTTTCCTTCCCATGCTTTTTATTCATTCTCTCATGCCTCTTCTTTTCCTTGTAAAAAACTCCCTCATGCTTGCACTCGATCTAACTTAGCAGATTGTACAGTGGGGAGATCTCATCTTTACTGTCATAAAATTATTGAACATAAGAGTAATATATTCAGAGAAGCATCCCCAGGACAAAGCAGTTCACCTTTACTCAGCCTGGAATGAGCTTCTTGCAGAAACTTAACAGTTCTTTGCAAGGGAAACATTACTAGTGGGGCTCAGGGAATACATTGCTACTGAAAATAAGTTGAAGCAGTGTATCTTGAAAGACCAGACAGAGATTCACTCATTTGAACAACATTTCTGTATATAAAAACAAGTAAAAAGATAAAACTGGACTGCCAAGATTTCAGATTCAGAAAGGTAATTAATGCTACAGGCTTAAAGAAAATCACCCACCTGTGGAAATCTGGTTTCCTCGGACTTGCTAATGTAGATACAGAAAATAAAGAACACTACTAATAAAAAGGCCTCAAAACTATGCTAGTTTGGAAGGCAAAGTACGTTAACAGCAGCTGTCCATTTTGTATACCTGAAATGACTGTAGTGATAGGACAAGGGATAATGGGCACAGACTTAAGCAAGGGAAATTTAGGTTAGATCCAGGGAAGAAGTTCTTTACTGTGAGGGTGGTGAGGCAGTGGCACAGGCTGCCCAGAGAAGTGGTAAATGCTCCATCCCTGGCAGTGTTCAAGGCCAGGTTGGATGGAGTCTTGGGTGACATGGTTGAGTGTGGTGCCCATGGCAAAGGAGTTGGAACTGGAAGATCTTAAGGTCCTTTCCAACCCTAAGTATTCTATGATTCTACTTCTATTCATGCAAACTGCAGTATAATGTAACTTAGAACAAATACCTTCTTAACCACAGCCCAGGCAGGTAGCAGAAAAAATCCTGTCTTATTAGAGGCAATAAAATTTATCATACAGAAAATGGTTCTTACAGTTTTAATACCCATAATAAAAACATTCAAAACAGCTATAATTATAAGATGACAATTAAAGGGGGGTGGGGGGGAGAACCCAAACACTTTTCAGAATGTCACCTGAAATAAATTTGTCTCCATGTTTAATGGAAATTTATTAAGTTTGTCAAGTGCTTTAATGAGACCTTTTTCTTAGAGCTAACACAGACTTGATGTCTGAAGGGAAGGTCAGCTCATCAGGCTGCACCAGCAGTACTTGCTGACATATTTCCCTTTAATAATGTATTATCTTGACTTATATTTTATATGAGCTGCCTTGTCTTAACAACAGTAAATACAGCAATAAAGCAATGAGAAATACCAGCAGGATGATGACACTAATTGTACTGTCTTGACATGAATTAAAATTGCTGAACAGTAAATGAGATTACTAGCCTAAAGATAATCTTAATTTAAATGTGCAGCATTTATCTCATCTCAGATGCAATTTTCCAAAGTGCTTAAAAAAATAATAGCAGGCAGCCCTCTAACAGAAACCTTTATTTCTGAAGTTTTTAGAGATAATTAAAATTGACATTTCATGTTTGGTTCTATTGGCATATTTTATACCAAGTAGTTGATTGCAGGCCAGAATAGATGGAAAATGATAAATTCTTAAATTGTTGTAACTTTTCCTGCCTTTGATACTGCCATCTAGTTTTTGTTGGACATTTCCAATATGCAATGTCTTTGATAAACAGAATATTAAATATTGAAAATAGATTAACACATTCATGACTTACAGATATGGCTTTCGTTGTATTTGTGTATAAAACTGTCCCCAAAATATATGAGGCTTCTCTGAAAACATCTTTTTTCCTTTTTCTGTTAATCAACACTAGACAATATATTGGATATATGCAATTAGAAAGGGCTCCTACACCCTGACACATATTTGCAGTCCAAGTTTGTTTGCAGACACTTGGGCAAGAGGGAGCATCTTGACTGGCACAATGTAAAGCCTCAAATGTAAAAGAAATAAACCCCAAATAAACCTCAAAGCCATCTGAGAGAAATACTTCTGATTGGATTAAAATCTCGGTTTAATATTTTCAAATGCAGATTTTCCCTATATAAGAGAATTAGCATGTTTCTGAAAATAGCTCATGCCTTCTTTATGCACTCTTCCAAACTTCCTAAACCCTTACCAGTCTGAAGCAGTTTCTATTACTAGTTATTATATTTCACAGTAGTTAGGAGTATTTTCTATACCCCAAAAATCTTCAAGCACCTTTCCTGTGTAAATTGGATGAAGACTGCACGTAGTCCCTTTTGGAGTGAAATATGATTCGCAACTGCAAAGACTTTTGCACATAACATGACCTGAAGCACAGATGGTGCATTAAAAGTTTTAAGAGGTGTGCAGGTGACCATCATTTGAGCTCTCTTTTTGCCAGAAATAAATTCACACCTGAATTGTATGTCTGCTAATGCAATAACTTCCCACACTAAACATCAGCTTGAAGAGCAATAAACAGAGTGCTGTAAGAAAATAAAACAGTGCAGGAACATAGAAATTATTAGTTTAAAACAAAACAAAAACAAAAGGCATTTTAATCTGAGCATAGAATATTTTCAATATAGATCTGCACTCTGATAGATATATAAAGTACCTATAGTTACATTTAGTGCCAGGGTGCTATAAACCCATCTGCAGCTAGATGTATAGAACACATTAGCTGAACCATCCACTAAAATTTCCTGATCTTCCCATTAACTACTGGGGCATTATAGCCAGCTCAGATGTAAGCTTCCGCACTGTGAAGTGAGATGTCTCCTACTGTTCTTCCAAAGGGCTGTGGCTTTTTGCAAGACTATACAACCCCTTATTAAGGCCAGGCTGGATGGGCATTAAGCAACCCGGTCTACTGGAAGGTGTCTTTGTCTTTGGAAGGGGGCTGGAACTGGATGAACTCTAAGATTCCTTCCAATCCAAACTATTCTGTGATTCCATGATTATCTACTTTGGTCTCAAGCATGTTACTGCATATCCACTAACCCTTGAGAGGCAAACTTGACCAGCAGAGTTGCATAAAATCCTCAAAAGATTGCTTATGTCATCTTCATATCTCAATATCCCTTTCCTGTTAGCATAGCTAGAGACTCTGGTGAATGTCTGCCTTTCTATGAACTCCCAACAGGTCACAATGCTCTTCATGCTGACTTATCCACAGTAGAAAGTGGCCTCCTTCACCCTGTCACTGCTCGTGCTGTCAGAATGCAAACACTTCCCTGCATTCCTACATTTCAATGCTTTTGCATGTAGCTGTTTGCCTCAATATGAGAATTTATATTGATCTTCATTTGAAAGGCAGTTCTTTTTATAACTGATAATTTTTCATGCCTTCATAACTGCAGGCTGGCATTTAACAACAGACTCCAGCAGACTTGGGAAGTGCTGAATCGTACAGGTCAAGGACAAAGCAGAAGCTTTCGTGAACTGCAGCTCTCACACCATGCTCCTTACACACATGCTTTTTGAATTAGCATGACCTGTTGTTGCTGATCAGAGGTAAGAAAACAGACCTGGTTTGTCAACTGGGTGACATTAAGTAAAACATCTCATTCCAGCTAGCTTAGAATGCTTTGTTGTTCTGTCTACCTACAGTGCTGGCCTTGACTTTGCCACCTCTCATACGACATACACGACAACACTGAAACATTTAGTTCTTACAGATTGTAAAAAGCAAACACCAGTTGTATTCCACGGTGTGGTAAAATATCCCAAGAAGGCTGACTTATGGTCTGGAGCAAAAAATTCTGTTCCTTTCTTTAATTTTGATGGTGAAACTATTTGGAGTTGTAACCAATGAAATTCCTTTCCCCTTTCTAAATGTACACAAACACTGAGGTAGACATACCCCTTCCTCAATTGCAACACACCCTCCATTAAAAAAGTAATAAGAAATCCATATACACCACCCTTCCCAGGGTTATCCAGGCCCTAGCCACAAGGATCAATTAACTTACAATCTAGATTTACTTTTTAAAGAAACCCTCTTTCCTCTGGGTAGATGTGATCGCATAGTGGTAAAAGCAAAAAGAACTCACATTTTTCATATATAATATTCTGTTATTAATATTCTTTTCTCCCTTTTTCATTCCCACCAAAACATACATTTATGAAGTATAATCGTTATTCTTTAATTCTCTTACTAATATTATGATATGCAATGGTATGTTCTAAGTAAATAAGAACAGTCTCTTAATTCAGTTTAACTGCCCAATAGCATATGCTTTACTAATGGCAGTGATTTCATATTCTCCACTTTCTACACTGATCCCATGGAAGTCATGCTATTAATTTTAAAAATGTAATTGCCTGAAAGAAATTCTTATGATTTATGTTGAAAACTGACTTAAGAGTGATGCTACCTATTTACACAAAGTACATAACAGATTATTCATCAGAGCATCTATGGAATTTGATATAAGAAAGCTTGCACACATTCAGTTTTCCTTTCTCCATATTTCAATTGTCAGTATGCATTTTTAAAGTCTTTCTTGCTCTTTTCTCAATTGTGTGTGGGGTTTTGGGTGTTTAGTTTGTGTTTTGTTTTTAATAATTCCTATTTTAGCATTATGTATTTAGAAGACTTCTTCTATTTACAGACCTATCTTGTGGTCTGAGTAATTCTTTCATGACTATTTGTAAGGATAAACTCTACGTGAACCAAGTAGATGACTCACCTAATTAATAAGAATAAAGTGTCATAATAAATAAGTTAATTCAAAACACAAAGCCTTTTAAACTGACCATCTCCTCTAATAGCAATGTCTGCAGTAATGTTAACACTGGGAGTTGCTGGAAAGAAGACTAACAAATGGAAGGGTAGAGGAGGAGCTGTAAAACAAACACAAATTGAAAATCTTTCAATTTCCTTGAAAAAGAAAATCACAACTCTGGATAGATTGTTGTTATTTTCTTTCAGGAAATGAAGAAGGCTACACTGAGTACTCTGGTCATCACAGTTTCTGAGGACTAAACTGTAAAACACAATTATACATATCAGGTTTTGCCTTCTGTGCCTCTAATTATCTACTCTGCTTCTCTTCTTTATGACTCCTGAAGTGCTGTTTACTTCTTTGCTGCAACACAATCTGCTCTATGTCATATCTAATTATTGCTTCTATGGGAAAAAAGATGAAAATGAAACATTAACACATTAATTTGCATACGACAAATCCACAGACAGATTAAGGGTTGTTTTAATTTCATTTAACCATAAAGACATAAAATCAAGGCATCCAGACTAAGCTAGTTATCTAGGCTGTCTTTAGAAACATGGAAGAGAAGAAGGCTTTTTCGAAAGTTATAGTCCAACCAATATAGGCAATGGCTCTAGAATAGAAGGAACCTCATTCTGAAGATAATTCTGCTAAATGCAGAGGGGTCATAGACAAGAAGATTAGAGCTGACCTTTACATTTGAGATGGTTAGAGTTTGGAGTCAAATTCTACCCTCTGTGATTTTCCTAAGACTATAAGCATGGCTAAGGCAGAACCAAGAGTGCTGGTCTCATGAGCCCCTTAACCAGAAGAAACTTCCTGGCCAGCCGTATGACTCAAGTCTTTTCTGTAACAGACACAGCTGATACATTACACAGGAGAAAATTAAAGCCAATTCAGATAGAAACAGTAGGAATAATAGATTAATCTCTCAAGAATATCTCATGTTGCAGAAGAAATACCTTTTAATTTTATTATGGAATTCTATCCACTAACATACAACCATAAAGTAGGACATGTATTATAGGAATAACAGAGAAATAAGGAAAATGCCTGAGTCAGTGAAGTGAAGTGGAGGTAGGCTAGGTTCAAAAGAAAAAAGGATTCTACCTGTTTTTGTAGTAGCCTCTTGGACACTTTAAATTAAATGGCACATACACTGAGATACTGAAAAATTAAGGGGTACTCTCTGGACTGTAAAGGCAAGTCTGAAGAAAGAGTGTAAAAATAATTTTACATGGACTTTGTTTCCTTCCTTTCTTGAGGAAAAAGCTCCCATCACACACCACCTTCACAGCATCTGTAAAAAAAAAAAAGGTTTCCCAGGGGCCACAGAAGGTAAGTTTCATTTTACCTCTCCTTTTACATCAATTTTCTAGCATTGTTCTTCTGCCTTTTCTTTTTGCTTTCCTTTCCTTCTTTTTCCCAAGCTCACTCTCCTGGATGATTAATTTAAGTCTTTCTATTTCATTTTGCAATCTTGTTCTGTGACTTCGTAAGCTCACCTATAACTGGAGCTTTCCTGACTCAATCACTCCTACTGAGAGTCATGAGATGAGCCAAAGGTTCCTCTATCACATCTATGTCTACCTAGATGATCTTTAAGGTCCCTTCCAACCCAAACCATTCTATGATTCTATTTCCTTCATTACCCCACTTCCCTACCTTCATATGAATGAAATGGTCCATAAAGATATCTTATATTTCACCAGTTATACCCTAAATTTTGACTGTATTGATAACCATCTTGTTTCCCCCAATTATTTATTGTCATTCCTGTGGCCTCTGCAAACACATGCCAATAGTACCCTATGGATCTTCTACTTTCTAATGCTATTTCTGTTTAAGTGCACTCAGACCCTATCTTGAGAATTTCTCCTGATTCCTTCGCTGTTCTGCATGCCTGTCTTCCACTGGAAGTAAAACAGCTTAACTAATTGCTATGAGCAAACTCATCACCACCCGCAACACTTACTGAAGACAGCACCCATCTTAGTAACGGCTGCAGTCTCTGCTCTACAGAGAGAGATGATTTATTTTAGCAGAGTGTATTTATGGAGAAAGTGCCCCAAACTTTCTGGCAATGAGCAGAAAAAAAAAAAAAAAAAAAAGGCATAATTAAAAATGCAGGACTTAAAATGACATAATTGATCTGATGATACTATTTCAAGACTATCTTGGACTTCTGTGTGATTTTCCAGGTTGCTGCAGCAGTCAGGAACTTTGCTTGAGCTCAGTTCTTTGTTCACTTCTCATGTAGCAATGTTAAATACAAGGGTCCCATGCACACTTTGTCAGCCAGCACAGAATGGGACCTTTATTTTACAGGCTAAGAAAATTGGGGCTGAAGAAGAGAAGGGTGCAGGGAGACCTCATAGCAGCCTTACAGTATCTGAAGGGGGCCAGAGAGGCAGTCTTCATCAAGGACTGCAGTGATAGGACAAGGGCAATAGGTTCAAACCTAAACAGATTTAGGATTAGATATATGGAATAAGTTCTTTACTGTGAGGGCTGTGAGGTACTGGAACATGTTGCACAAAGAAGAGGTAAATGCTCCATCCTGGAAGTGTTCAAAGGCCAGGTTGGATAGGGGTTGGAGCAACCTGGTCTAGTGCAAGGCATCCTTGCTTTGGCAGCGTGTAGGAACAGGACGAGCTTCAAGGTACTTTACAATCTGAACCATTCTGTGACTTTGTGATTCAAATGTTTAAGTGTACAGGAAGGAACAGCCTTCAACTACTGCCTAGAACAAAGGTAACAGTGGAACTTTGTGCATGCATGGAGTAGCCAAGCAGTGGTCAGTACTTACACAGCAAACCTCCAAGAGAATCAGGGGCGTTGCAGGAAACAGTGGTGGTGATGAGAGATTAGCCTGCTTCTCTCCATGCCAACAGTAAATTAAATACTTAGCACAAACTGAGACAGTTGTGAGCTATTATACGTACAACTATAAAATGACAGAAAAGAAAATACAGTCTAAACAGCCTGAGGTCAATGAAGATGTGAGGAAAGCGTTGCAAGAAGGAAAGGACAGAAATCACGGTGCTGTAATTAAGACTGCGGATGAGCAGACGTCTTGCCTGGCTTGGGACATGTCACTACATTTCTGAAACAAAGATAGTGCTGCTCAGGTTGATTGATATTTTGCCTGATGGGACTACTTGTGTAGTGAGAAGTTATTCGATGGGACTATCAGCAAAAGAGTCTTCTTTCCTGTAGCCCAGCTCTTCATGATTAGACGGATGCAATACCTTTACTTATTGCTTACTTAGAGTGTATGTTCTTTAGAGTAGAATTATTTAGGTTGTTGTGATATCTACTGTAATGGGCCTCCAAAGCTCTTGACAATTCCTGTAAACATCCCTATTTTCACCACAGGATTTGCTTTATTATGTTTTCTTATCTGCACTTTCACCCTAATATAATATTCTTCAGTACTTCCTTATCTTCCAAATGCTGTTGTATTTTTTTGAATCTGCTACAACTTTTAAAAGGACGCTGTATTGTGGTAAAACAGAAAAAAATACTGCAAGTGAAATTTTTGTGTGCTTTGAAAAGGGATATGTATAATTCAGCATGATTTTAAAGAGTTACATCTTAGGAGGCACATGGAGATATTCTTCTTCAGCTGTTTTAAACCTAAGAAGAAAAGAGAGGGAAAGGCACAGAAAACAGGGAAAGGAGAAGAAGACAATAACAAAGAGAAAGAGAAAGTTAAGTAAAATAAATACCAAGAAGGCTGACTGAATGTGAAAGGAAAATTCATGAATCTCCAAACATTACATCTAAAAGCGGTTATTATCTTCACTCACTTTTTGTTACACTACCTTCTCTCAGTTTCTTTTTCCCTTTTTTGGGGAAAAAATCATAAGCTTTTCTTGTTTTGGAATATATATTCTCACAGCTTAACATTCCAATCTCAGTTTTGCATGATGATGACTTTAATTTCTTTCCCAGGTCCTCTTGACAACTGTCAGGAGAAATGAGGACACAGTATCAATCCCTTTATTAAGGTCATTTAGGAATCCTCAGGATATTCATTTCCCCAGGTGTTTTCTTAATAACCATAACACCTTGATAATTTGCATTGGTACTTTGAAATTTATCCAAGAGTAAGCCACCATCAAGGAGATGCCCTCAAGCTAACCTGTTTGTACTGGACCACAATCGTTATTTCCACTCTGCTGTAAGAGCTTGCCAGAAGTATGCTGCTAAAATCTTGCAAGTTTACAATAAGATCCATAATCTAACTTGATTTGATTAGATTTTGTTTGTCAAAGTACTGATTGGTGGACCGATCCCCCCGAACTACACAAATGAGAAACAGAAACGTATTTCTGGTAAAAGAGTAGTGATGCACCGGAGTGATACTCTGACATTTGCACGGAAACTGGAATTCCCATTTCAGAAAAAAACCTCACCAAATTCTGGAGATGCAGAGGAGAGTATTTTTGAACAAATATAACATTTTTCATCATGTGGAAATGCTGAAGTTTTTTTACGAAAACTCAAGCTACCATTCAATTATGATATATTTTCAGTGTCCTAGAACCATCTGAGTAACCTCACCATGAGCAAGCACTGAAAAACTGATCAGTGAGCTTGGGCAGCTGGCAGAATCAGAATTTAACCAAAACTGAGACTTCCAATCTCAATATTTCCCATGGAAAAAATGCTATGCTGGAAAATTTCCAGTCAGATTGGGTTATCTTTTCAGATTGCTCAGCCACACAGAAAATCAAATGTGAGACAGATCTAGAGTCATGTTTCGTTCATATCATACACCAACATCAGAGGTATCTCACACACACATCTATTATAATTTTTAAAGCAGATGTCAGGAGGGAAGGAGCATTCTGGGCACTAAGAAAAGGCTGCACACCTTGACAAGTACCTTGCAAATTCATTTTAATCAAATCATTTAATATCAAAGCTGAAGGAAGGACCCTGAAATCACCCCTAAGCTTTCTTAACTCATTCTTTTGTCTTCCTGCTGGCTATTCCTGTTTCCAACTATAGTCTTCCAAATCATGCAATTAATGAAGGAGCCTACAGGAGCAGCCTCATTCATTATACAACACAGATTTATCTCAAAGCACAAGTGGCTGACCTGTGGTTATGATCAGAGGCTTGAATATTTAAGTTTAAATAAAAGACATGTTAAGCTGAAGCCCCTCCCTGTCATTTAAACTGGGCGCTGAAACTCATCCTTTATATTCAACCATTCACATCAGGAGTTTTCTGGGTTTGATTTTTAGGTGTCCTCCCTCATCCACCTCTCCCTGTTTCATCTTTCAGTATGTATATTTTTCACAACCAGATCTTCATGTCTAAACTTTGGTAGGGTAGAAGAGTGAACTAAATATCCCCCTGAGATCTCTCCAGCTTATATACTGAATGATGGATTTTCTTACCATAATATATTTAAGACATTAAAATAGATGGCACTGGTTTGAAACCATAAAAGCGGAACTATTTAATTATTGAAAATAAAATATTTCTGGTTTATTTTGTTTACTATATATTCTTTAAGCTGAAAAAGGCAGCTTACAAGAGAAGAAAATGAAATGCAACTGTAGTAACTGTAAAACAGGGAACTGAGATAACTGCCATTTAACTACTCAACTTACCTAAAACACATATATTTAGACAGACATCATTATTATTTCAGGTCAAAGGCAAAGATCTTGTCTAATGCATGTAAATGTGTAAAATACAGTATTAAAAAGTGAAAACAGAACATTACAGTTTCGCATTGATTTATCTTAGGAGGGAGCTATACCAGCTTGATAGTTGCATCTTTCTCTTAGGAGAAGAATTTAAAATACAAGAAAACCAAACAAAACCCCAAGTCCATTTCTGTACAACACATGCATGGAGAAGACACTGATGATTTATAAACCTGAAATCCAAAATAGTGGAGGGAGGTTTTATATAGCAAGCATAAAGCTCCACAAATTATTGCTTGGTCAATTCTTTCTCCCACGGTGTACCATTTTTTAGCATCCTATCTTCTTTCACTTCCTACCTCCCACATATATTTTCTGGCATTTTCTAGGGACAACAGATGCAATATTTACAATGCTTTCTGATAATGCTGAAAAGTAACTTAAGCAGTAAATAGACGGCTTCCCTGCCAAGAACTCTGGTTTTCTAATTTTTATATATGGATTTGCACGTTATGCATGTATGTATTTATATAAACTATAAATTTTCTCATATGTACAGACACACACACATTAAGATGCATATATATTTAAATATCTATGAAAGCTAACAACCCAACTTTTAAATGCTTATAAATGCATTACAAAATGCGGACATTTACTATTAATATTAAAATATTACTATTTTATTAAAATATTAAAGGGTCTTAATTTTTGCCCCAATGTCACCACCTGTACAAATCTATGGGCTGGAAACCTTTTCATCCAGTCCCTCAAACCAGTTTGATCTGGGCTGCACATTTTCTCAGACTGCCATCCCACTCTGCAGTTCATTATGCAAAATGGAACAAAATTACACGTCATTCAGACAATGATTTCCAGATGCAGCTCTGATCCACTTCTCAAGATAACTAAGGTAGGTGAGTTGTGAAATCTAACCTATGAGCCTCATTAGCCTGTAAAAATGGTTATTTTTTTCCTAGCAAATGGAGAATTCTTCTTTTTTGTTTTTCTTTCTTCTTTTTTTCACTAAATTATAGCTATTGGTCTTTTAAAGCTAGTGAATGTTTAAAGAAGCTGAATTCCACAGATGTGCCACAGTTCCTAACAATTCACAAAGTGCTGGACAAGTATTGCCATTTGGGAACATGAAAAATCCTCACAGATAAGGAATTTTCCATAAGATGAAGGATGCTGTAACCTCACAGCAAAACTTGCTTAGGTGATACATATGAATACGCACGCAAGTTGGGAGAAGACTTCATACTAAATTCTGTAAGAAGGGTTGAGTCTCCAGTGACCCCAGTAGAGGTTCTTGTGTTGTAGAACGTGGAAGGTTTTTTGGGAAAAAAGGCACAAAATGGGTAAAAGGATGAGCTAGTTTGGACAGAGCATTATTGCTCAATATGGTCCAGGGTAAGGCATCCCTGCTCATGGCAGGGGGTTGGAACTAGATGATCTCGAGGTCCTTTTCAACCCTAACTATTCTAAGTTCTGTGATAAGTAGCAAAATATGAATAAGTGCTTTGAGCACTGCAACAAATGGTAGCCATTATTACAAACTTACATTTTGTTTTCTTTCTGTTTTAAAAGAGCCTTCTCACTTTAAATAGCAAAGCACCTTTGTAAAATATTTCCTAGGAAGTTCTACTTACTGCAGCATTTGCCCTTCAATTGCAGAGTATCAGAAGAGAGGAAAAGTTAAAAAGAGTAAAGTGCAAGAAGTATTTGCTTAAAGGAAAGATGAAAAGAGGAAGAAGTCTACAGCTATTACACTAAAGTGCCTTTAGTTGTGATGAGACACCAACACATATTTGACCTATTAAAGAAATATGAATAAACTTTTCTGCTAGAATCAGCAACAGGTCAAGTATTCAGAGCAAGGGGGAGGTATCTGATAAAAAAGCTGATTCTTTCTTTCTCTCTTTCCCTGAAAAAAAACCCACAAGATATGGTAATTCTGAAAAGCATCAATTTTAATGTGACCCCGTGACTGGGAAAGCCATTTAGAGTTTATTACTTTTTTGAAACAGCGCTATAGATTTTACATGTGGCTCAATCTAGAGTTATGAGGGGTAATGGAAATCCAATTTGGGTTGAAAAGTTATTGGAAGCAGCATGTTCCAATGGACAAGGCATTAGACATGGTAAAATAACTGGGATATTACTGTAGTCAGCCGTGACTGAGTAAAATAACAGACAGTACTTAGTTACCCTATCTGCAAAATTGAAGAGTGATACTTCTCATGCTTTGTCATGTATTTTGACATCTCTAGATAACAGGCATAAAGACAGATAAGTAATATCAAAGCCTTCATTTGCAATGAATGTAATTATCTTCATCCACACAACTTTATGAGACTTATTATTTTTTAAAACTGAGTTGTTACTTGTAGGGAGTTTCAAAATGCAACTTTCTATTATGCTAAGTGAGATTCTTTTCGAAAAAGAAGGCACGAAAAATCATTGCACTTGATACTTCCAAGGAATAATTTCATCCCATCACAAATAGGTGTCTTACACAGTCTATGACTTTTTTTTTAACTCCGTGTATCTCTTCATTGAGTACAGAAGGATGATGGTTGTACATTAGGTGCATAACTTTTACACAGCTGTAAGAACAACCTTATAAACACATGAAATCATAATTTCAGGTGTAATCTCACAGATTTTGGGTTCTAGACTACAAAAGTGTACAGAATGCTTCTAGAATGCAATTTTGAAGCTAAACACATTAAAAAAATGGAAGTGTGAATCTTCGTTACTTTTCCGATATCATTAATGTGATGATATGGGGAGCTGAAGTTTACTGGTGTGTTACAAAGGGGATAAAGGGCAACTACAGATTATGACATAGGGTCTTGATTGTGTATTTTAAGATTTTACAGCCAGTATTTTTCTTTGGATAAGGATTATTCCTCTCAAATGTCTAAGGGAGCTATTAATCACTAAGCTACTACTCAAGGGACTTCTGCAGAATCAGTGCACGGGTTACTCTTATCTGGTAGAGAAGTGAGCTTGATATGTGTGAATTAATTCTAAGCTGTTTTAAAAATCTCCATTGCTTTACTTTTCTTAATTAAATCTAAAGAAACCCCACAAAACTCACACATTCCATTATTCTCTTTTTATGTGCAGCATTATGACCTTTCTTTAACCCCTTAAAATCTTAAAGAATCCATCTACATATAGGTAGATATTTAGGTACTTATATGAAATCCCTTACTATTTAGCATCAACTCACTTCAGACAAAAAAAGCAACAAAGAAGTGTTTGAGTGAACTATCTGGATGTAAAACTGGCATAGAAACATATGCATATAAATTCCTTTATAAATAAACCATACTTTTCCACTCCTTTACAAATATACATTATTGTCCATGCTTGGAGTTGTCTTCCCTTTTAAGCTGAAAAGCCGATATAAATAGATCTCTCTATAGAGTTCAGCTACCCAAAATAACAAAGCATTTAAATATTTCTAATCTGGCTAAAGCCAATATTTGTTCTGCAGCAATAGCATATGTTGTTTTCTTTGCTACAATATTTTGAACTGTTATAGAGACAGCTCTATATTAAAACTAAGGGATTTCAAATTAATTCAACATTTATAATCTGATCCCACTTTCTATCCTATATCTGAAAGGATGCATTCTGATGATGATAAAGGGCTACAAGAAACAATACTGATCATTTTGAATTAAAATGGCTAAGATGAAGCTATTTTAGGCTGAAAGGAGCCTACTGATGACTTTATTTTCAAGATGTAACCACACCATTGATACAAGGACCAAGTAGGTGACTAATCAAGGTTTAAGTGCATTGGAAGACCTTCTCAGGGTTCAGCAAGGGGGGATAGAACTCCTCATGCTTCTCAGAAGCTGCAGTGCTGATGAATTCAAACCAGTTGCTGCTAGAGCTGAAAACCTAGTCCTGCACTGCTACCATGGTGCAGTTGTCCTGACTTCCCTATCCCTTCCCAAGCCATCTTTGCAGAGCAGCCAATAAAGCCCTGGCAACTTTGTTTTCCTGTTTTCAATTACAGCACTGCCAAGACAGTAACGACAAATGGCCACATTCCAGAGCCATGGGGTAGCTCAGACTCATATGTACTGACATTATGCACTGGCAATCAATACATTGCAAGGGGACACAACCATGCACAGGAGGGCTAAAGGGTGAAATCACATAATATAGGTACCAAATGTTATATACCAATATTGCAGGTATCACTTTATGCATATGTGACACAATGATATGTAATATTATATACATATATATGTAACATTATATACATATATATATATAATTATAACATTAAATACAAGTGCAACAAGCATCCCTCAGTCTCACTGCTGCTGTCCTGCTGATGTAGCCCAGGACACAGTTATAGCTTTTCGGCTGCAAAAGCAGCACTGCTGACTCATGTCACATCTTTTCCTGGGCCTGACTGCACTTACTGTACAGGCAAGCAACACTGCTGCTGTGATTAATAGCAATTAGAGTAAATTTATGAGTTCTTGCTCTTCATCATCACCAACATCATCAGAAAGGTAACTACATCCTTGTGAGACAGTGTTTTTTTCCATTAAACAAGCTAAATGTAGCTGCACTACTCATTGTATTTAGATTTATTACCCCAAAACACATAATAAAGACAACTGCCATGGAAAAACAGTGCAAGTACCTACATAAGAATCCTTCTGTGGACTAACACAATCAGTAATTGGCACAACACCGTTTTAAGGTCAGAATGAGGTTTTGACATCACCTGCCCTGGCCACCATTATCTGCTTATTAGATAGTCTGAAGAGATGAGTAAAGCTGTATTACAGTACTAGCAAACTCTGACTAAATAGTCAGAGCTTTGAACTTTTATACCTTTTAAAATATATTTTAATTAGTTGCTGCTCCACATCATTTTTATTTGCTTGCAACACTGTTTTCCTATTTCTAATGTGCCGTTGGACATCTTCAACAGATAGTAGGCTATACATCTGAATAAATCAAAGCATTAAAAGCTCTAGAATGTTAAGCTTATTAAAATAAAACTATTCAAAATTATGCTTTAGACATAAACCTGTCTTGGACATTTCTATGGCCTTTTTTCTCCCTGCAGACTGTATTTTGACAATTCTTTTACATAAGTATTAAAGAGGATTTGAGAGTTTCCACTTCAGAAATGGTAATATCCTCCTGTTGCTTCTGGGTTTTTCTCCACCACAAAAGATTTGTAGTCTTCTACAATGCTGAAGGTCATGGATGGTTTTATTATCCAGCCAAGAAAATAACCAGAATTTGGCTAGGCAGCAGCAAGTCATTTTTCAAGTTCTGCAGCTGCCTGCCACAGAGAGCTGATCGGGCCTGGAGACTTAATTTTAATTAGTCTCTCTTCTCCCTTAAGCTGATCTTTGCTTAATTCAATAAGGGTCAAAACCTGACCTTGTCCATGACTGCAGAGATAGTTTGGAAATGTTAATAACACTTCACCTGAAGGTGGGATTAACTGCTTCAAATCTTCTCAGATGTTAACCAGCTATTTTGTACCCAGTTAAGGGAAAAAGACAATAATCACATTAACTTAATGGTTTAAGCTATCTTGCTCCCTGAGAGAAATCTTCTCTTACCCAATAAATGATGCTACCTATACATATCTTCAAATAAATGTGTGACAATGAAAGTCAGTAACAATACAGTATTTCGTATCAAAACATATATCTGGTTACAAAATCAGTTCATTTCAGTCATTTGATTATGATCCTCAACACACATGCTTCACTTTACGATTAATAATGTTTACAACTTCCCACTGAGACTCATCTACCAATGGCAAATAGACCACAATGACTGTGGACTGGGTTTTTGCCAGGTACAAGCAATGACTCTCTATCAGAATAACACTTTTCTAGGTCAAAATAAAACAAAGTAAATGTGTGATTCAGCTCTGTGCCCATGCAAGCCAACTGAAACACTTCAAACTCTTACCAGCTCTTCCCCACCATCCAACAAGGTCTGACTTTCAATTATCACCTACAATTGCAACTGAATCAAGACAAGTATGTTAAAGCAATAACAGAAAGATCTATCTAATTAAACTTAAATGCAATTAATTTTCCAGGGAATAATACAGCTTAAAACTCATAAATAGATATTAGCTCAGGACTTTAATAAAAGTTATTTTATTTCCTTTGTAAAACCTGTAACCAACTTCCTCTCTTCCTGCTGGGCAAGAAGCCATCACCCTACGGGAAGCTTTTGCTTGAAGAAAGCAGCACAGTGAACAGCACTGATTTCTGAGCCATGCAGGCTGCGAAGAGAACAGCAAACTTGCCCTTCACTCTTTTGACAAAGGTAAATCTCTTCACTGCAGGAGACAGTTTTTTATTGCCCAGCTTGAAACTATAGGATGAAAAAAATTACCACAGAAAATAACACAAATGTCTATATTCAATAAAAATATAGAGAAGACTCAGGAATAGATAAGGATGCAGATACACAGAGACAAAAATAAAGATATGGGAAGATGAGGAAGCAGATCCAGAGAAGAGTGCTGAGAAAATTAAACATTAATAATGCAATGCCTATCTTACAGACAAAAGTAGTTTCAATTTGAAAAGGATTAGAAGAAGGATAAAGAGTTCATAGCAGCTGTTTGACATATCACTAAATATATGTTACTGGAAAATTGGGGAAAACCACTACAATGGCAATGAGATGAAGAAGCAGCTTATAAACATGAGAGCAAGGAAATTTAGTGAGTTAAAGAGTTAGACCTTTTAAAAATAACTGATACTTCAAATTTAACTGCATGACTATAATGTACACTAAGAAAATGTATTCATTAAGGCACTGATTGCAAAATTCTTTAATGCAACAGAGCTATAAAGAATTGCCATTTTGGAAAGAAAAAAAATAAACCCACCTGATTTTCAACAAGTTATTACAAATTTCAAATGAAAAAGAAACTGGTTGGAGAAAAATATCCTTATGCCATGCATGACAATATAAAGAAAATCCAATTTACAAATATGAGAAAAAAACAGAATCTGAATTGGAGAGAGCAAATCACAGCAATCAGAATGAAGCACTGACATCCCCCCTAAAGCCACCAGTGGATGACTCCAGCTGACTTTCAGTGGAAGCCGAGCTGTGATCCTGCTGGCCCCACGCTCATCACTGTCCTCTGGGCTGCGTTTCCATTTTGACTTTTCTACCTGCATCCAGAATTTTAATGGTGTAACTGTGCATCAAACCAGAACTCTGCTCTTACACTTTTCTTTGGCATACAAGCCAACCTTTCGTAACAACCCCAAAACCAGAATCCAGACTGATTTTACTGGAATAAATAGCTTATTCTACCTGGCTACCAAGCAATTACTTTTTCCTTACAGTTACAGCATTGACGATTGAGAGTAAAGGAATAGACTCATGTTTCAGTTTCCCCTAGAAGTTATTTAAATGATGATAAAGCTGTTTTCCAAATCACACTCATTCATCATGCATCATAATAAAGTCTCATTCAAAAAGACATTATTTTTTGTTGTTTTTCTTAATCTGGACTCCAAAATGAAGTCCTCCTGCAGTTAACTCTATTTCAAATTATCTTCTTAATGCGTCATAGGATTTATCTACGTGCAAACACTGTTTCAATATAACTGCTCGCAATTTGATTTAGTTGAATGCAACCTTGCTTTATTTCAATTTATCTTGTTACAGTGTAAGTTAATGGGGAATTGACTGAAGTTCTGGCTCAGCTGCACAGAAGCAAACAGCTGTAGTGATTTAAGATGTTCCTGTTCTCCAGCTGCTCACTCTGTCCCTCTGCCAGGTACTACTGGCCCTAGAAATTTGGATAAAGTAAGCCTGTCCTCAAGCCCTGGCCCCTGTAGCTGCCCTTTGTGCATATGGATGTAAATACATCAGCACATGTTTTCTCTGATGAACCTACTAAAGGAGAAATAACCTTCAGAGTAAGGATGAAACAGAGAGTGGTCTCATTTGAAGCTGTCTTTCTGCTGCTTTCCTCTTGCAGAACAGCACTGTTGAACATTACGCATGGAAGACCTTACTGAGATGGTCTCCCCACTGACATAAGAAAACTACCCCACATTGCTAAGCCTCCAATAGTCTTCAAGTATGTTCATAGATTTATCTGCATCCCCTGGTCTGCTACAATTCCTTGCTCTCATGGAAACTGCATGTCTTGCATCTGCCAGGCTCATTTCAGCTTTTTTTAATGCCAAAAATTTTAATTGATTAAAACAATGGTGAGAGATTAAATTCTTAATTCCAAGACTTAGAGAAGATGAAAATTAAACACAATATCATGAAAAGATCTCCTTTTCAAGATGCTAAACAGGATTTCTTTGTGAACATTCCCGAGTTGTGAAGGCAAGGAAATGCAGCAGCACTTCATCCCTGAACCTTTCAGAATTGACCTTTAAAGCAGGGGAAAGAAATGCCATTCCTATCTCCTTGACACTTGAAGACTAGTTTATTTGGAGAAGTTTTGTGTTTCTCCATCCTTCCTTTTTTTCTTTGCCCAAGACAGAAGCTCAGAAATACACTGGCAAAGGCATTACTTTCAGAATGTCTTCCTGCCCTTCACAACATTTTTATGTTTGCTGGAGTATTTTTATCAAACGATTGCGTATCTTTCCCAAGTTATCATTTTGCTGTCAGATCTCCCAAAAGACTATTCATGGCATAGTACAGGTGATAGCTTATGTACGCCAAGTATTTTCTCCAAAACCATCCTCCCACCATCATTTCAGGGCTCATGATGTCATAGCAACTACCTAAACTTCCACACAGCCAGATCTGCCTTAGAGCCCATCTGTCACAACTCTTGTCTAAAATTATATTAGTGACTCTTCAGGGAGAACAAGACTGAATGCGAGAGGTTCTATCATTTAACAATTTCATTTGGTTAATAGATACAGGTGGAACAGAAGATGTAACATGCCTAGAGATTTCTGTGTTGATTCTAGCAATAAGTGACTCTTATGAAACTCAAGTAATCATGGTTAAACACACTGCTAACCACCACCTTCCAACACCTCCTGATGCTACAGCAGAGCTCAGGTTAATTTGTTACTTTTCCCATGTATTTACCTTTCTCCTTTAGAATTCAAAGGTTATTCCCTATATTACAAAGCACCTTCAAGTAATTATAGGCATTCTATGGAGACAGGATGAGAGAGCTGGGGTTGCTTGGCCTGGAGAAGGGAAGGCTCCAGGGAGACCTTAGAGCAGCTCCCAGGGCCTAAAAAGGCTACAAGAAAGATGGAGATGGACTTTGTACAAGGGCCTGTAGGAAGAGGACAAGACTGTTATTTAGTGGCTTTAACCTGCCAGAGGGGATACTGAGATGAGGTTTTAGGCAACTCTTCCCTGTGAGGGTGCTGAGGCACTAGCACAGGGTGCCCAGAGAAGATGTGTCTGCCCCACAGCTGGTAGTCTTCAAGGCCAGGTTAGACAGGGCTTGGAGTAAGCTGCTCCAGTGGAAAGTGTCCCTGTCCATGGCAGGGGGGTGGAATTGGATGAGCTCAAAGGTCTTTTCCAACACAAACCAGTCTGGGATTCTATGATTCTATGCTGTATCTGCACTGGGGCTCCAGCATCACTTCACACTGAAGTCTTGAAAACATTTGCTCTCTAAGGACTATTATTATTCCTTCAGTTTTACAGAATTATTTATTGCCTGGAATTTATTTTCTTTACTAATTAGCTGACAAAACTATATTGTGCAGGGAAAAAAAAAAAAAAAATCCTACTTCTGCTTTCACCTATTCGCTTTTAAAGCAAAAGTTATTAAGCTTTAATAAAATGGATTACTACTTTAATTCTTCCCTTCAAAGTCCAAAACTAACCCAGAAATCCTTTAAAAGAATCTCAGCATCTCTTAACATTTTATCTTCCAGACCTGAAAAGATTTGCCTATGTTAGATGCATAAGTCCTTTTCTAAAAAGTACTAATAAAACCCCATATATATATATGCATATATATATATACACACATACAGAATTTCTTCTTTTAAAGAAAGTTTCTTTAAGACAGCAGACTTTTGTGAGGCTAAGTGGGAGACAGGTTTATCTTATATTTCCTCATTCCAAGAATATTGCTAACCCAAGCACTTCCTCCAGCCTTTCTCTCATTGCATGGTTTATTAGCTGATATACAGTAAACCAAGAGCTACCTCTATCCCGTACTCTCCTGATGGCCATACTAGGCTTAGAGTCACAGGAGACTTTGTTTCAAGGCTTTTATCCACCATCTTGACAAGACTTTGCGTAAGGTAGTATCCAACTTATCTAACTGAAAGTTCTTCACTTTGTTGGTTACCATACTTCAACATAAGCTAAAACACCAGATACTGTATCTGCATTGAATAAAAACACAGTACAGCAACAACTGAGCTAGTGTGGGGAAAAGCTGGAACAGTGAAATACGGTATGATACAAAGGTACAGTTGGTTTTGCTTGTGTGGATAAGTCCAGCTCCTTAAACTGACTGACTCCCACTCAACAAAGAGCATCTTCATAATCACAAACTATATAGATAGGAGCTTTGATGAAAAAAAAAAAAGCCAAAGAAATCTTTTGCAATGTAAGAGGAACCAGTATTACTTTCGTATTAAATCACAAGGGCACTTTTTGTATTATAATGTGTGAATTACCTAAGAATACAGGTAAAATGGGCAAAACAGTAAGGATATTGCATAGTACGTATGTCTTAAATACATATATATGTATGCAGAAGAGCATGATTTCATGCTGAAAATTTTTTCAAAACAGTCTTCCAAAATGATTCCACCTATTCCTCCTATAGCAATGTTGAAAACTAGTACAGAAATGGTAGAAACAATAGGAATTGAATATGATAAACCCATAAAGAAACCAACAGATTTCTTCAGTACAACCATGCCTAGAGATTCACCCCGCAAGAATGTCATTCCATCCTTTCTCTAGCCCATGTACTCTATTTTCGAGTGGTTTAATCCACCTGCTGCAAGCAGAACTGAAGATAGATTGACAACACTAACAAACAGTGCGGCTGCCCATATCCTTCTACCTCGACACGCTAAATGACTCTTAGGTAAAATGAAAATGGAAACCACTTATGAACACCACCACAGCATACCACTGAGAAAAGCAGGTTCTGTTATGCTTTATATTAAACTGAAGAGTGAACTGAAAATTAACATGAAAAGGCATTTCCCAAGAAAACTGATACAATTTCATGAGTCTGGTTAATGGACTGAAAGACTGACAGATGTTTCTTGGGAATCTGAAGATGGACAGCCCCAGACAAATGCTTAACACTGTTCAAAGGAGTCAATTGTTTCCAAACCAGTAAATATGATATAAAGTATTAGATTAGATACATGCATTTGACTAATACCTACTTCAAGTACTTTCATAATGACTTGTCCTACAGCACACAGGTACTCAGGTACAGAAGACGCAAACTCATGCCAGTTCTCCAGGATAGCATTAAGCCTTCATCTTCCTACCAGCCATTACTGAGTTTCCTTGCACTTCATCCAGGTCTGCAACTGGATGGAGAGAAGGTGGGGAAAGAAAGAACAAGGAAGGGTCTCTTGTCATGGTTTAAGCCCAGCCGGCAACCCAGAACCACGCAGCCGTTCACTCACTCCCCTTCCTTTCCTCCCCCCGCTCCTGGAGGGATGGGGAGGAGAACCAAAAGAATATAACTCCCACAGGTTGAGATAAGAGCAGTCTAGTAACTGAGGTATAACACAAACCACTACTGCTACCACCAATAATAATAATGCTAAGGGAAATAACAAGGGAAGAGAA
>JANRGW010004222.1:2900-36371 GCA_024733675.1 Psilopsiagon aymara | reverse complement strand
AGCTCATAATGATAATGTCAGTACATATGGTCTCTGAAGTACTAGAAATAAGCTGGGGATAGTTATATTCCTTTGCAAATTTTGTGAATGTCAAAGAAATTAGAACAAAACCAAATTAATTCTCATACGAGCTATAGGCTGCTAAATAAATGAAAGATAGATTGAGAAACCGAAGAATTCTGCTATACAGCTAAACAGTTTTGACAGTTATTCACAGAATCTCAGGAAAATAAACTATGAAAGATGAAGTCAACCCAGTTGTATTTCTCTGTAGGCTCTTTTGATCTTTCATGAAGGAAGCAATGCAGAATCACATTTAAATGTTTTTACTCACATTCACTTTATGGCTTATCATTACTGCATGTGGCTCAAGCAGGTATGCACTCTTCTCTATGAGATTTTATCTGCCGATGTGTAGGTTACCCGGCATGTACTAACATCTCCTTGGGCGAAAACAAAGTTTATTTGCATACCTTTCACCATCTTCTACTGTTTACAGGAAAATACATTTATATGAATATCAGTAGTCTTTATCTTTTGTCTTTGTTCAGCTGCATGCTCTATGGTTGCTGGTCTTCATTCTCTACAGTCTTTCAAATAGGAGAACTCCCAAGTTGTTACTCCCAATCAGAATGTGTTACGAAGTCAAAGGCAAAAATTAAAGCGTAGCGTATGGAGGGCAGTATAAATAACCACAGAAACTGGTGAAATTCCCATTTGGATTATTTAATTCACAAATCTGACCTGAATACAAAAACAGGCTGACAATTTTGCTTCATCTCTGTTTTGAATTTGCTGGAATTATTGGAGTTAAAAATATTTATTTTAATGTAAATCAAACTGAGGAAAGAGAAAGGGAATGTAAAAACACTAAAACAGCGAGGTCCACTGGCTCACTGGAGGATGCACAGCCATAATAGAAACAAGCAAAGATCCCCACTATGAATACCAATGTGATGCACTGTGCATTAGATTATAATGCTTGTCCAAACAAGCATTACTCCAATGGGAGTAACAGTAATATGGTACAAGTGAATCTTAGTCACATACCAGTGTGTAGCAGGAAAATAAGATGACTACATATGATGGAAATTTTAATGGAGACATGTAGATAAAGTTGTCACAGTTCAGCAGACGCAGAGTATATAGCTGTTTTAGTTACATTAATGCAGAGAGGGAAATAAGCAAATCATTACAGCAATAATAGTATATGGGGCCACCAGTGAAGGAGTTGGTGTATAAATACTGCACCCAAAGTTACCTAGTGACTGCTTGCAGCTAGCTGTGATGCTATCACCAATAATAAGATATGCATAAATGGCCATTAATTTTTGACCACATACAACTGTTTAACAGGAATTTGTTAGCCATGAGGCTAAAAAAAATTATTCTGAAGTTAATGTATGATGTGATGGATTTAAACTGTGTTGCATGACAGGGAACTGTGATAAAAGTGCACAGCTGCTCACATCCAGATAGCAGCTGTACCCAGTCTTCTGAAAAGACATAACTTTAGCAAATAATACAGTCTCATATTATGAAATTTAAGAAATTAGGTTTTATATTTGCCTTTCCAATACTTGGAATGAGGCAGTGAATGAGCCATCAAGTGTAACTAGATGCAAATGCTATTAAATCTCATCAAAACACCTATCCTCTAGTAAATTATTAGCGTTTTTCATTTTGACAATTACAGTGTCCTTTATTAACATCTTAAATTACTAGCAGTAAACATAAAGGGCCAGAATTCTGAAACTGTTCATCCTAAACCCCTCACATCAGAGAACACATTAGGAAGGTCTCATAACGAGACGTGACCTCTTCAGAAAAGTGTCGGGAATCCATCCTTTGTCTAGGTTTGTGGAAGCAGGAGCCATAATGCATGAAGTCTCTAGGTAGCTCCAGTGTTCTGTCTTCTCGCTGACAAGTCTATTGTGGAAAAATGGCTATTACTTACTACAAAGTCCCAGGTGCTGGTTCATATCAGCCACAAAAGTTTATGGTAATTCCAACAGATAGAAAGTCTCTTATTCAGCAGGATTCCAGAGAGGGGAACAAATGGTATGAAACCAGATTATCCTTCTAATAGGAGGAAAATGGGGGGTCAGCAGTAATTCCTTTTAGCTCATTCTGGCAGAATGGACTTACAACCAGCACCTGAGCAGCGTCTTACATATTCACAACAGAGCTGAAAGCCAAAAATATTAATGAAAGTCAGTCTTCTGTGTTTCACTTTAAGAAATGTAGCATTCCAGATTCAGTTTGTATAGTTCATACATGAAAACTGAGATACAATTAGACTGCTATTTAATTTGAACATGTAAAAACCTTTTTCCACAAGTAAAGGAAAACTCATGTTTTGATTTCTGTGTGTCTAAAACCAAGACTTGCTAAAAATGTGAGCATTCAAGTTACTAAGTTTGTAGAGATTCAGCCATCTTGCAAGCAGGATTTTCTGTAGGGATAAAGAAACAATTGAAGAAATACTGCAAGAGTTGATTCATGTTCTCTAAGAGTTTAGTCTCAAGCTAGCATCTTACTGGCAGATTCAGCAGATAAAAATGCACAAACATGAAGCTTCAAACACATAACTACTTCCAATACTGTGTTTTCACTGCCTGTAATAAACAAATGTCTGTAAGGTCTAGCACATAGTCTGCAATAATCATTATTTAGACAGGCACTTAGAAATGAAGAAATTGGAATCTTCTTGTACTGTTCCTCTCCACAGTCTAAGAGAATGTAGGAAAAATAAGTTCAATAATTATGTCATATAATTCTGAAGTATTTTAGACAAAGGTTTTAAAAGTTAAAAAAGTTAGTTTAGGTAGCAAGCAGCTCATTTTGAAAAATCGTTAAGAAAAAAAGGTAAGTTGGAAACTATTCGGCACCTAGAAATGTAATTTGTCCAGTCAAAACTCAAAAGAACTATGTCCAGATTTAGTGTATATTGGCATTCACTGTTACAATGATTCCTCAATATGTTTCCTGACCAAGTTTTTGCACCAAAAGTGCTCCAGGAGGAAATAAACTATACCCAGTTGCAAGTCTTGGATGTTAGAAAATCATAATGAGGTGTCATATGTATTTGTAGAATAAACACAGCTTTGGGTGGCACTCAGGAAGTGCTATATACCTTTATTTATGCAAATACCAAAAGTAAAGACCAACAAAAGGATCATAAAATGAACATGTAACTACATTCTGAACCATTTCTGAATCAATTTTGAATAGGATGCACACATCAGTCTGTCTTCACACAAGCCTGAGAGATCAGTGCTAAGCAAACCAAATCTCACTAAAGATTAGAATGCAGTAAAAACAGAGATTAAATTAGTGGATATAATGACAATCTATAAACTAAATTTTAATTATATGTTAAAAAAGAAAACTAAAAATGGTATACAGCAGAAAATACACAGCTGTGGTTTTGGAAGTCTTTATTCTCTGCAAGCAGAGACATGCACAGACAGCAAGGGTATTCAAGAGCAAAGCCTACAATAATTAGACAGCAAAATTGAAAAAGCCCTTTAAAATAATTCCAATTTGCTGGGAGCTTTTAATTAAAGGCTGATTTAAGTTTCATTGCAAAATACGGCTTTTCTTAGTGGACCACTACTTTAAGTTGTTTCACAAAGTATTGCATTGGTTGTTAAACACTTCTATCAAGTTTGCAGTCTGAATGGGATTTCAACTGAGTTGATAATAGGTAACAGCCTGCCTTCCACAAAGACTTAGTTTGATTTTTAATCCTAGTTCAGAAGGATAACACCAAGACTTTTCTTGCTGCCAAGCATTTCACTGGCAAAGCAAAAAGCAAAATCTATTTGGAGGAACACATAAGAGTTAAAACATCTTGCCTCAGCACTGATGAGCTATTGTCAGTCTGCACTGTCACTTTTTTAACATTTCTATTTCAGTCAAAGGCAGAAGGACTAAAAATATCTTAGGTACAACTCAAAACAAATTTTTGAGTTTAATATAAACGAATACGAATTGGTTACAGGAAAAACAGTAGGCCTGAAACTTGAAAAAAAAACAAGAATATTACAAATGTAACATCAGCTACATTAGATTATAAATAGAAAAGACTTGGGTACATTTTGCACAGCAAAATGGCCAAAACCTAAGGCTCCTCAGCATTTTGGGAATTAGGACACTGAAAACAGGCATTTTATTCGGGATATTGAAGACTGAAACTGCAACGAACAATGTTGTTACTAATGAATGACTCAGTGATAATGTGATAGTTCAATTAGAATGGTGCCAAGTGCAAAGTAATACACCTGAGAAAGGGGAACATACTGCACTTATACCTAATCACAAACTCTCAGATGGCCATTAGTAAACAGTCAAGAATTCTCTGACTCACTGGCAGCAGCCTGGGAAAGATGACAAAGTACATTAGAGGAGTGGAGTTTTAGTGAAATGCAAGGAGGGATTAAACAGACTACAACTTTATGGCTTGAAAAAGCTATAATTGCAGAAGATGGTCATGAAAGTCCGCAAAAATATTAATCACTTGTAGAAGTTTAGATTAAGTAACTATTTATTGTAGTATTTCATAATTAATTTTCATAACTAAGGAAATATGAAACGATTAGGGAAACATGAAATAATTTGGTTGAATTAAATAACTAGTGTGCACATTTATAATAAAGGGAAGTACTTTTTCACGTAGCACACAACTTGTGTTGTACAGTGCCACGACCCAGAAGTTAATAGCTTCAGAAGGCAAGAATGTTCACAGAGATACAGCCATCATGGGGCAGCCATGAGCTCAGCAAAGTGTTTGCTGAAACCTCGAGTCTCTTCACATAATAGCCATTTTCTTTAAATTGGGTGGAAATTCTCCTGATGGTAACTTTTTCAGACTCACACAGTCAGATCTGGTTTTCTTCATGCAAGTGCATCCAGGGTGCTGTTATACTGATAAGTCTGATGCAAAACTCTTGTAACATACCACCAGTCCCACAAATTACTGGGTTTTGTTGTGACGGCTTTTTCCAGAAAGCATCAGTTATGTTTAGGTCTGGGCATACTCTGCCAGTTCTGGGTGGCTTCTGCTTCAGATATTTTACTCAGGCCACCCTGAGGATGTAAGGCCTTTTTCATTTGATTCCCTCTAGGACTTGATCTTTCCAGGTTTGACTGAATGATGTCACTTATACATTTCACAGTGAAGTTAATTCAGTTTAGCTAAAAGCCCATCTGTGTGTCTCTGGAAGGTAGCAAGTACCATCTGAATTCCAGAAATAGGGAAAAAGAAATTCCTACAGTCCCCTACCTCTTCTCAAGGCTGGCTTTTCTTGTATCACCTGTCTCTGTTTTTCAGGAAAACAAAGTTTGTATGTTTAGCATTTTTGATCTTGACCAAGCATTCATCTTTGTCAAACATGGTATTTCCATCCTAAATTATTAATTAAAGAGGGACAGAGAGACATGTGCTATCAGCACAAACAGATTCCTCAGAAATTTACACACTTAACAAAGCAGAGCAGTTTAGTACACTGCAGACTTTCAGTTCCTGCTAATGTGAAGACATCTACACCTAGCAAAACAACAAGAAAAGCAGCTGGAGTGGTAAGCTCTTAAATTCTGGTTCTTCAGCTCAACAGAAATGAAAGTTTGTGTGTTCTATTTATACTATCTTGGAAGGACCTTTTTCTCTGCATGAGTCTGTCAAAACCAGATATACCAATGTTGATCTACAAAGAGAAGTAAAAACACTAAGATACAGAAAGACTTGTGCAAAAAAAAAAAAAAAAGTCTCATTATTTATGGGGCTGTATTATGTAGGAAAGAAAAGAGAAAGTTCTTTAGTTTCACATGAATGAATAGCAATTCAGTTCTAATAACAAGTGAGAAATACGCAAGTAAGGAAAACAGTCGAGTGCTCAATTCTCATGTCAACACAAGCTTTCCAATTTTAATGTTATTCTTAAAAACTCATCATCTCTTAAAATCAAGTATCAAAGCAAGTTGAATTCCTGGCCCCTCAGTTGTGAAGAAAAGCTCAAAACCAGGTTCTGACTGTATTCTGAAAACAGAAGAGTCATACAACAAAGAGCACTTATGCGAAAAAATATTGGGGTTTAGAGTATTACAGTATTCAGAAAACATTACATGTAGTTCCTGAGTTAGCAGATCTGTCATTAATCTTTAAGAAATATCCGTCTTCTCTACTTCACTGAACAGTTTGAAGGGCTTCAAGTGTATCAGAAGTTGTGAAGAGTTTTTTGGACCAAGCGCATTAACACAAACATTTACTTGGATGCCTCAGTTGAGCATATTTTCAGAATCAGGCTTCAGTAACAATTATATACTTTAACATATCTAACATTTTTTTCAGATAATTGCACCTTTTCATCATCAGAATATTATACTGCCAACTCCTTACTGAGGGTAGATAAGAAAAAGAAAAGTACAGCACAGTATTAGAGGTACACTATTTACAATAGAATTAACATACAGATGCTGATTCTTTTCTTCATAAACAACTAACTCTTTTACTTTCTCTCTACTCATATGCAAAGCTAAACTCTTACTTTATTCTCACATTTCGCCACCCACTTTTAACTTGGATCTGAATATTTAGATATTATCTGAGATTCTTCAGTGAATATAGTTTCTTTCCAGAGCTAGGGGAAAAATAGGTTTTGGTCAAGGGTTTGCTAATGAATGGCTGTTTCATTAATGAATACATTCTTGGTCTGAAAATCAGCTTTGTCCAGTATTTACAATTGTGGTATGTCTTAATTCCCCACCCCTGAAAACAAAGTTGCAGAACATCAGCTTCCTGAGTCTGACTAATATCTAAAGGTTAATGAAGCTGTGCTGCAGCCTACATCCATAGAGAAAGTAAACTTTCAAATCTGAGATATGATGTTAAATAGTTTGTTAAAAAGTAAATTGAGTTCTTTTCTGCAGGACATTACAGTTAATAATAATAGTGTTCTTTTCTTTCATCTCTTAAGTTAAAATAAGCCGATATTTTCACTGATATACCTCAGACCTCCCACTGAAATTTATAAACTTAATCCTCCCTGCAAGGAGATGGTGCCGAGATTGTAACTGTATAACACTTGAGTTGTGGAAGCCAAAACCTATTCTTCATCTGTACTTAGCACTGTTAATATCCCAGAAAAAGCGCTGAATAATATTATTAAAAAGCAGTGATTGCTACTGTCAGGCACTGCAGAAGAAACCTTAAATTCTTTCCATGACTTCCTACAAGCCTGTAAGGTGGAGAAAGACAAAGCAAAAAAACTGTACAGCTTTGATGTTGCAAGGCTGAAACTGAATCAGTGACCCTAAGTTCAAGAGGTCATTGAAACAAAGGAGAGAAAAGAAGGAAAACAAAAGCCTCTTCATATGAAATTCCAGTTCCACACTTTCATAATGAGTTCTCAGAACAGCCTTAACATCATTACTGAATTGTGAAAAAAAAACCCCAACCCGCAGTTATAACAACAATTTAAAATGTCAAACACTAATTGCAGCTAAAGTATGGACTCCTTAGTATTCATATGGCATGTTACCAGAGGACCTTAATTTCACATATAGGAAGCACTGATTTAGAGTGTAATTAAATTATGATTTAGTCCTATGGATGATGACAAAAAAGGATGAATGCATATGATTTTTTTAGATGTTTTAAGTGCTTATGGTGTTCTAAATTTGAATGTTCTTACTTATTATTCACATACTAACTTATAAACTGAAAAATGATTATACACATTTTTTCAAGTTATGACTACATTAGATCCCATACTCTTTAAATAGACTCAGATTGTTTCTATACTCTTTTTTTAATACAAAATTCATTTTTTATGCCTTATAAAGCTTTTATGTAGAACTTCTCTTATCAAATTCAAGTTAAATTGATTCTTTGAAAAAAAAGGATCTAAAGGTGCTCCATATTCTCAAATTAGCTAGTGTCCTGCAATTTCTGTTGCAAGTAATGAGTTAGTTAGAGACATGAAAGAGCTCTATGCATTTCCTTCTGATACAGATAGATACTACTGGGTAGTGATGCATTTGTAGCTGAGCTATCAGAGGGACTGAGGCCCCCCTACACAAGCCCCTGTACCGAAATCAGCAGTATTGGGGATAATCTCTTTCAGGACATACTTCCCCAGTCTGAGAGGATGTTAGGTTGACATTGCTGACTTCAGTGTCACAGATGATAGATAACTGAGCTACTTTTATGACAGTATAGGGAGCAGGATAACAGCAGCATGGAGCTCTGTTCAAAGTGATTTATGTTGCTTCATGTGAATGCAGATAGCTCTACAACTCATCAGAAATTAAGATTATACTTGAGGTGTGAGAAAAGAAATGTCAGGGAAAAAATGTGTAAATCCGTCAAGAACAATGCATGGAAACACACATTCTGTTGTAAAATATTACGGACTGAAAAAATGTGTGACACATTGGAAGGAATGTGTTAAATTAAAAAGAGTACAAAAACATGTAAACACCAGCAGGGTTTGTGTAGCATAGACAAAAATGAAAGCAATAGTTCCATGACCAGCTCACATAAATTTTCTGGAAGATCGAGGAATAAAACAAAAGCAAATGAATGAACTGCTAGCTTGAAAGAAGGATGAAAATTTATCACTTTTAAGTTGGACAGATGCACCAACTAGTGCTGTGCCACTGACAAGATTCCAAATAAAAATTAAACAAAAAAATTTAATGAAGAGCCATTTTTATTATTAAAAAGCTGGTAGAAGAATTGACGGTAGCTACTGCAAAACCAAAAAATATGCAAGATGCTTTCATGAGTGGGAAGTTACTAGAGTAACTCCAGATTACTCAAATACAAATTATATCAGGGGTTTAAAAATTGTGCTAAAATTAGAATTCCAAGCAGAAATCCAAAGGCCAGGTTTCTACAATATGCGGTAACACAGTGCATTAATTCAGACCTCAGTTGAGTAACATCCAACTGGGCAAAGCTTATTTCCAGGTGATGGCTGCTGCATGAACACTATAAAATTAACTTAACTGGTGTCAGATCCTAGCAAACAATCATCCAAATGAAAGACATTATCACTGCAGTAGAGTCTATTATTGGAAGTTTTAGTGAAGGAGCCAAGAACTGGTTGGACAACAGTCCTGGATCACATTCTGAATGAGAAGGTGATGCCTCCAGCCTAGAGCTGTGACAAGTTACAGATCAGTACAGTCCCATAACCCTAACATTACTAGCTATTGCATCTGCAAAGAGCTCTAATCTCATATCTGTATTCTCAAGTATGTCATATTATTTTTTCAGTAGCAGCTAAAGTAGATGCAGAGTGACTTAGCATAGTAAAGAGTTTACAGCTTCATACAGTCAATCAGATAATGGAAGCACTGTACATTGGTGGAATGTTGTTTCATAAGTGGCGCACTTGCAAAACCATGTCTGTGAAGAACTCCAGGCACAGTCTACCAAAACTCAGACCAGTATTTTAGGAGATTATAAGTTTACACATGTGTGCATAAACACCATCTACAAGGCAAAGGTATCTTTGTCACTGGTCTTGCCAGGATGCACGTGTTTCATGTTTGAGGTAGATGTTTTTAGCAGTATGTTCAGAATAACTGAAAATTAGTTTTTTCATCCTTAGTATTTTCATCATTTTATCCAGTCTTAAATTCAAGCATGTTTATTTCAGTCTTGTAACAACATGTCCTTTAAGACTCAAGCTAACTTAACACACTTTTTCTTATCAGCTACTACAATTCACTTTTTTCCTCATTAAACGAAAATAATTTACCATGCTACATTGTGTTTTCCTTAAGGAAATGTGCTCTTTCTTTCACTTCTGATACAGAAAATAAGCAGCTCTATGCCCAACTGAAGAGCCCCCTTTCCAGCAAAGTTTAGTCCAAATGTCTGGACATAAAAGGATGTAATTTTAGAATTGCACTGTGCAGGTAGCAGCAGTGTTTTGTTACAAAAGAAAATCGTGAGCTGCTATTTTCTGTGGTCCTGGGTCTCTGATTCTTGGCTTGAAGACAGTCAGCCCTTTGTACTCTGTTATTACAATGAGGTAACCAAAGAAAGACAGTCTTGGTTTGAGACTGTCAGCTGTTACTAATCACTGCTTCATGGCTTGCTGTGAATCCCTGCCTGCCTCTCCCTCCTGCTCTGCTTAGCACACATAAAGAAGATAAATTACTCCCTAGTTTCCCTTCAGAAAGCATATTGTTTGGCACATTCCAATACTGTGAGCAAAAGATGGAATAATGCTAAGAGTTAAACGGGTATCTAAACAGCCACACAGCAGGGGCCTTCTCAGGCAGATGCAAGTTTCAGGAAATGTTCTTTTCTACTGGCTTTCCAAATATATTCTGTTCTACTGAAACCTAAGAAGTGCATCAGCTATACTTTTCATAATGGTAGAGCATATTCCTGCAAGAGATTTCCTGCAGTAACACAAGTATCACTGACAGTAAATGCAGCCTCTAACTGTACCATATTTACATATTTTACTTTACTACAATGTGTAATACTTTGATATCTGTAACTTATTGGTCAACAGCAAGCCCAGTCTGGGAGTTTTATGGAAGTCTTTCCTTCCCTCATGGACAGACACTGTACTGACAGACAAGAATTTAGGAGGAAGAATCTTAGAATAGTTCGAGTTGGAAGGGACCTTTAAAGGCCATATGGTCCAGCAACCTGGAATGATCAGGGACATCTTCAACTAGACCAGGTTGCTCAGAGCCCTATTCAACCTGACCTTGGATGTTTCCAGGGACAGGGCATCTATCACCAGCCTGTGCCAGTATTTTACCACCCTCATAGTGAAGAATTTCTTCTTTGTATCTTGTCTCAGACTACCTTCTTCTAGTTTAAAACCATCTCCCTTTATCTTACTGCTACAGGCCCTACTAAAAATCTGTCCACATCTTTCTCATAAGCTCCTCTTAAGTATTAAAAGTCCACAATAAGGTCTCCTTGAAACCTTCTTTTCTCCAGTCTGAAGCCCAGCACCCTCAGCTTATTTTCATAGAGAAGTGCTCCAGCCCTCTTGATCATCTATCTTCATGCCCTTCCTCTGGACTTACTCCAATAGGTTCATGTATTTCTTTTAGAGGGAACTCCAGAGCTGGATTCAATACTCCAGGTGGGGTCTCATGAGAGCAGAGTAGAGGGGAAGAATCACCCCCCTCAACCTGCTGGTCATGCTGGACACAGCTGGCTTTCTGGACGGTGACTACACATTGCCAGCTCATGTCCATCCACCAGTAATCCCCAAGTCTTTCTCCACAGGGCTGCTATCAGTCCTTTCAATCCTTTCATTTTATTATCTTTTAATACCAGGGGTTGCCCCAATCCAAGTGCAGAACTTTGCTGTTGGTGGTGTTGAACCTCATGAGGGTTGCATGCACCCATTTCTCAAGCTTGCCCAGGTCTGTCTGGATAGCATGTCAGGTCCCTCACGCATGCCAACTGCACCACTCAGCTTGGTGTCACCTGCAAATTTGCTGTGAGGGCTCCTGATCCCACTATGTCATTGATGAAAATACTAAACAGTTCTGGTCCCAGTACAGAACTTGGAGAGACACCACTTGGTACTGATCTCCATCTGAACACTGAGTTGACGGATCACGTTATTCGTACATGGAAACAAGCGAAGTCAGAAGTGAGCATGGCTGTAGAGTACCTTACCAGGAAAATATGATAAAAATAGCAGCTTATTTGAACCTCAAGCTCAATAAGTTTCTAACCAGCATTGTATAATATATTTGCCTGATGCATGTGAATGCTATTGACAGCCCAGGAAAGACTTTCCAGCATAGATTACTGTTATATTATTTTTAAAAGATAACAACTGAACTTGGTGCACTGAACTCACAATTTCATAAAGTGAAGCTATTCCACTGAAAGAGCAGCTATCAGTGATGAATAACAAAATGATCTTTCATTATTCATGGTTAACTGGAAGTCAAAAATTGTCATAAAGCCACTAAAGACTGTTTGCGCCCCTGCAAGAACGTGTGGCAAGATTAGGTTAGCATCCTCCAGGAAAAATCTTTTCATCATAGGCAGCCTTTCTCCGTACTGTAGTAGTGGAGAATCCACAAGGTAAGGTACATCATTGTAAGTGATTATGTGGACTCTTCTTCATGTTGTTAATGGCACCTTCCTGTAAAAGTCTTTAATGTGTCTCTTATTCACTCATGCAGTGAAATTTTTTTCTTACATGTAACAGAAACATCTGTGTATTTTCATTAGTGTATATTTTCATGCTGATTTTTTGAGGCAGTGCTGTTTGAGTAGCTGTGGTCCTCACAAACTCTCCTCAGCTCAGGTGCTCTTTCACACACCCTTGTTCTCTCCTTGTCATCAAATGGTGGATGGTGTTTGCTCAGCTCCTGGTGAGAACAGAGCAGCTTAAAGATAAGCTGGGAGAAGTGAGGAATGCTTAGCTTGTTCAGTAGTGCTTCTACAGAAGAGCAAAGGATGCAGTTTAACAATACAGCCAACTTGAAGTAATGACAAACTGCTGCCAAAATGCTAGTTTTCTGCCCTTGGCCATGCTCTCCTCCTGCTTCTCTTGTAAAAGTTCCGTTTTTCACATGACACTATTCTGAAATGATTCATGACAAACTGGCTGAAAAACTAACCTAAAATTCTCAAAGTTAATAGTTTTCTGGTGGCAATAAATGGGGCACAACTACAGAGCTGTGGGACAAGTCTTGTCCTTTAAGAGCCACTTTTACCCATTGTACTGGCTTGTTGAATTGCATTACTATATCCCAGCTATGGGTTTCATTCGTCAGCTTGACATAGTCATGGTCATGTAATTTTGGATCAAAAACAACTGCTTATTTTTCTGTGAGATGTTTTCACAGTGTTCTTTAGTGGACCTCAAAAACCGAATCCAATCTAAGTTAATAAGTTAAATATAACAAGTAAAATTAAATTAATGAAATCTAATTTCATTATTTAATTTGATATTCAAATAAGTTAAATTGAAATTTAGGGGCAACTTGTTCCATTAGTTAATGCAAAAAGGCATAAGGAGCTGTATTTCAGACTTGTATTTTATGTGGCTTCAGGAAGTCATTAGCTGTATTGATTTAATATTAATTAACTTCAGCAATGCATGCAGTTCTTTGAAAATGTTATTTAGCTTTTTTTTGTGCAGTTTTATAATTTAATGCTACTGCTATTAAGAATAATAATGAAGTTTGGATTAATTCTGGGCCTGATCTTGTCAAGGGCTCAGTTGTCAAAGCTTTAAATATTATTTAACTTTTGTTTTCTGGGAACACTCGGACCATTCAAGACATGCTCATCATCTGTCAGAATAAAGCTCTAGAGCTTAATCGTGTTAATTAAATTTGGGCAATATTTCCACTTTTACCTATTGCTTTGCCTTGCAATTTTTCTGCCAGCATATTTTACCATGCCCTTGCACAGAATTATTCATTTCCACAAATCCTCATCAACATACACAAAAGGATTGTTCTCATGGCCTCACACTGTGGGTTTACTCATCACACAGTGCTTAGTGCATGCAGGGGGTCTGGAGTAGCTCGTTTAAGACTGCTTCATTAGAAGAATGAAAGACAACCTTAAAGAAACACAATTAGGGCAACACTCCTAAGTCAACAATTGCCATTATTGCTGTTCCACCATAGGAATCCTTAATAAGCAACTACAATTTCCTAATGAAGAGACCGTAAAAAGTAACCAGGAAAATAATTAGCAATGAAAAGATGCTGTATTCATTATGGTTTGTTTTTAAAGACTGATTCCAAAACATCTGAATTATTTTTTTTAAAAAATTCTACATTAGCAAGGAAGTGCCATCAGTTCGGTTCTAATACATTTTAATAAGGAAATAATTCATCATGATTAAGGACATCCTCTCTTATTTCTTTCCAGTATTCAGTATATATGAGGGCCAGAATACAGTTTGTTCTGCACACTCATTCAGAACTGGTTTGTGGTTTTATATATTTGCAGCATCATACAGTTACATTTTGGCAGGATTCTGACTGAGGGGTGCTCAGTCATATGCCCAGAGATGGTAGCCTCATGTCAGTGGATCTACAGCCAAGTGCCTGCACAAGGACTCTGAACCTGTGGTTCCTTTTGAACTGGGAAGCACTGCTACTATCCTGTGAGGAGAGGCTGAGGGCTCTGGGTTTGTCTAGTTTGCAGAGAAGGAGGCTGAGAGGTGGCCTCCTTGCTCTCTATGGTTTTCTGAGGAGGGGATGTGGAGACAAAGGTGCTGAGCTCTGCTCCGGGCTACCCAGTGGCAGGACACATGGGAATGGTTCAAAGCTGCACTAGGGGAGGTTTAAACTGGACACCAGGAAGCATTTTTTTACCAAAAGGGAGGTCAAACACTCGAACAGACTTACTGGAGATGTGATCAATGCCCCAAGCCTGTCAGTGTTAAAGGGACATTTGGATAATGCATTTTTTAACATGCTTTAACTTTTGGTCAGCCCTGGAGTGTTCAGGCAGTCAGACTAGCAGATTGTTGTTGGTCCCTTATAACTGAAATATACTTTTTTATATTAACCATTTCACCATTATATCTCGAAAGTAATCTTCAACCAAAAATTGAAATTTTGTGGGCAAAATATTAGATACTGTGTTAAAAACAGAAGAATGTGAATATATAAAAGCAAACACAGAAACTTCTTTTTTTTCCTCAAGTTTTTGAAAGGCAGAAAAAAAGATTTCAGAAACAGAGTCTTTCAACATGAAGTACAGTAGCTGGGCATTTTAACTTTTCAAACTGAAATTACACACACACGTACACTCACATACACAGCCCTTCCCCACAGTGACAGAATCCCACTTCCTCTGAGAAATGATAAAATTACTGAAAGTGCTATGAGCAGTCCTGAGTAGCAATTGGTAGTTTTTTAGAAAAAAACAAAGAAAATGAATCTTGCTTCTTGCCCAGTTCTTCGTTGGCGTCCTACTTGATGCTGAGTATAAAGAAAAAAATTCCATTTAAAACTTGCAAGTTATGGGCCCTGATTTGGTAAATCATGTTATAAGTGACTAATGTCAAGGGCAAACAGTAGTTCAATACAATAGAAACAACTCTGGATTTGTAAATTGTAAAATTCTGTATACCTAGAATCATAAAGTACATAAATCTAGACTCATAAGTAAAATATAAAAAAAATGTAGTTGACACAAACCCAATCATTGTATAGTAGCTATTCAGGAAAGTTGCTGCATCATTAGTTCAGGCTAATTTGCAGAACAATGATTAAGTCAAGTGAACAATCAGAACTATCAGCTTAACAATTCAGAATTTTTAACAAGTTGCCCTAACAAGACTTTTTGATCCTTTTGCCTGCATCCTTTTTCTCTCTTTCTCTGTCTCTTGCAATTACACACTTGCTTGCTGCCTTTCCCTACATCCTAAAATATTTCCATTTCTTCTCTAGCACCTTTGTTAATGAACAACATAGTGCTTTGATTTTTACCCTGGCACTCTGGAGAACTCGTCATGTCTTTATTTCACTCACAGTGTGAATGATTCCTCACTTCTCAGAGGGAAGGAGTAGGTGAAGGGAGAGGACAGGGGTAAGGGCTTGGGTTTGTTTCCAGTGTTACAGACTTAGGCCTGCCCCATTCTTTCTTTTCTTCCCTTTCTCCCTCCTTGCCTCCTTCCCTCCTCATCAATACTTAAAAAGTCATTTCCATTCATGATGCGTGAGCACACACGCTGGGAGAAATTACAGGCACTCTGCTCCAGGTTGCCTTGACAACTTCAAGGCATCCCTGTGCTTGGGGACCAGTGGCACAGAGAAGTTTCCCAGGCCCCCTGGGGAAAGGGAGGGAAATGGAAGAGAGAAGGCAGGGGTGCTGGAGCCAGCACCCATGCAGAGGAAAGAGCAGAGAGCAGGATGAAAGGGACACATACATCTCCTGCAGGACAATGGGAGTTTTGCTGGCTGGCTGTGAAAGGACACACTGAGAATACTCTGATCTGCAACACATGAAAGCTTTGGAGTGAACTTTATTGCTTCTCCATTAAGGATCCTTCCAGAGTCTCTAAGCAATAAGGCCTCAGAGTCTCATCTCTAAGAAATCTTGTCAACATCTTAAAATTTAAAGAAAAAAATCCCTTTCATTTTCTTGTGTTTAGAAAACAGATTTAAAATATTTTCTTAACTAATTCTTGTTGGTGATATGCTGGAAGCTTTTGCAGTTTCAGCCCTGTATGGTACCAGGTGTCCCTCCTGTGTGTTCCTTGAGTTGCCATTAACTTCAGTGGGAGGCAGTGTTTCCCAGCAGGTCCCCAGTAAGGGCTCTCTGTGGTGAGAACTTCCTTCTTCCTCATACGGCTTTTATTCATACTTAGGCCTATTTTATTCATACTTATTCATGCTTTATTCATACTGTCATCCCTCTGCTTTTAATGCTGGCTGCTATAAGCGAGCCACGAGCAGTTAGAGTGTAAGAAGCGAAGAATTGCTCTTCCCTACTTTTAAGCTGAGAAGTCATTTATATGATAGCAAAAGCAGGAATAAGACTGACCAACCTAAAATAAGGGACCATGCAGTCACAGCCAGAGTGCACAATAGGAAACCAAGCTGGAAAACAGCTTGTAAGGAAAAGAGCATGACTCTTGCTCCCAGGCATACCACTTTCACATAGTTCATCAGTCAATCCCAGAATCAGTCCAAGAAAGAAAGAGGATCACAAGCTCTAATCCTTCAACACAGAAATCTTTAGTGGTAAAATAAGCCCTACACTGACTCCAAGTGATTTTTGGATTGCAGGAGACTCAACTTAGTATCAGTTATGGAGTGCAAAGATCAGGATTGGTTAGAGTTGTAAGTACAAATGCCTGCAATCCCTATAGGTGGACAGCACTCAGCATTTGGTCCTGAATGTATTACCTGGCAAGGGCACAATTCTGAGAACTGGCTGATATAATATCTGTGTATTTCCAAACCTTCCTATCAAACTATATAGGTTAACCTTTTTCCACTCAGGATGTTAAATGAGTTTAAAGCTGCTCTTATGCTCTTAACTAAAATGAAAAAATACACAGCCCATTGATGCTATTTTTGAAATAGAAAGTAAGAATAAAGAATTAAAATATACAAAGATAAAGTTGACTGGACTCATATGCATGGATTCATATTTCACTTTTTAAATTACACTTCAAGTTACATACTTATACTTTAAATAAAATATTTGCAACAAATGCTGTCTGGTACAAACATTGTGCAACTCCGTAGCAGATCTGAAATTCTGTAAAAATTACATTATTTTATACATTGGTTAATTATATTTGCATTTTATACATTGGTTAATTATATTTGCATTTTATACATTGGTTAATTATATTTGCATTATTCTGCATTAGCATTACTTTGAGGACTTTAAAAAAATAATTGATCCTCCCCCCACCATCAAGAGGGATACCGGGCATCCTGTTTGTAAAGATAAGAAAACTGTTACTTGGTAGTATTTACCATTTTCACAGGTTTTCAAAACATAAATGTAGACACCCCGAGCATCCAGTTTTACAGATGGAAAAACTAAGGAAAGGAATGAAGGATCAAGTGCTTCGAATGTTGGATTTCAATTTTCAGTTTCTTACTGTGCCAGTAACACTGTTCTTCCACTACAGTGGCAGGCATAAATCAAGCATTTCAAGGTGCAAATCTAGCGGTCTTCCTTCGCAATTCATTTTATGTACACATTTTGCAGACTTTAATGGCTTTTGCCAAAAGGACAGGCAAGCCCTTGCTGAAATGAGAGGGTAGGTATGAAGCATCTGATGAATATTACACTTTGGAGATTTTATCAGTGTCTGGAACATAGCCTTGATCTCAGTTGCATCAGTGACTAGATTACTTTCACTGTAACTCCAGTAGCACATATTTCCTTCTTTAGGAGGCGGAAGTACAATATGCCTACAATGATTTGAGAAAATATTTGGTTTTTCCAGTTCATGATTCTTGTTTTATGTTTCCATATTATTTATGTTCATGTAGTACAGTTACCTTATTTTAAATGCTTTCTCCTTTGAAACAGGCACCTAGAGCAGAAGGTGGTCAAATTTCATTAGATTTTATATGTTCAAAAGCAATATATAGATAGATGTGCAGGCAGCCTGCAGAAATCTGTATTAGACAGTGCCATGCAGGGATCCATAGGAGGAGGTAATAAAGTAAAGAGATCCTTCCTCGACCTCTTTTTTCATTCCACATTTTGAAAGCTTGATTTTAGCAAGAAACACCAGCACTGTTTTGAGACAGATGGTGTAACTCTCCAGATGAGGTATGGGGAAGTTATTGACTATTTTTAATTATGAGGAGGAGCAAAGGGGACAGTTTAAGGAGAAACAGAAAAAAAAATTTGCATTTGTGACCATCATGAAACACTCCTCAGAGATTCAGAACTTTTTCCCTGGCAGTAATTCAGCTTCATTTAAAAAAAACACACTTCAGCCTTGTTGGTGAAATCTGATGAAAAATGCTTTAGCAGGTGCCAGAGTGAGCACCCTAGTATTCACATTATATCAGATGCATTAAGACAAGCCAAAAATTGGGATTCATGTTGCAAGTTTTGAAAAGCTTAAGAAAGACTCTAAATGCTTACTCATACAATAGTAAGGATTTTCTGGAAAAAAAATTATAAAAAGCTAACAGCATTTAATCTGTTTTAAACTCCTGTAGCCTGAGACAGAAGGAAATGAGGTCATTCCATTAAGGACTGAAGAAATCTCTTCATACATGTTAATTGTAGCAAACATTATCAAGATTACTGAAGAGTACTGTGTTTGCTTTGCTATTTCAGATTAGGTGCAGCACATTTCTAAGTCACATTTTTCAGACTATAATAACTGTGTTAATCAAAACCCACAGACTGGCTCTCTGGAATACATATAATACCATATTGCATCAGACCAATAATCTTTACTTTTCACAAAGTGTTAACAAAGCAGAGAAATCTTAAACCACGGCACTCTTGTAGTAGGACATCATATAATAACAAGCATTAGGGGTGGAATCACAAGACATGAGCAGTACAAGTTGCAGAAGTGGGCTGACCTGCCTTGAGTAGCTTTTAAAATGTAATTGTCATCAAAACTCTTTGCACAAAACCATTTTCATCATGCTGAGTTTATACTCTTTACTCACAACTGTATGAGGTAATGTCCTTGTGCTTTAAATTTACTAGGAATTGCTGCCCTGGATAGTAAAGCATCAGGGAAGATGGGAGTCCGAGCAGTAGTCTACTACATGAGTACCACGATCATTGCTGTACTGATTGGTATAATCATTGTGGTCATCATTCACCCTGGGAAAGGTACTAAAGAAAACATGCACAGAGAAGGCAAAATTGTGCAAGTGACAGCAGCAGATGCTTTTCTTGATTTAATCAGGTATGGCTATGATATTGCACATTTTCTATACCAATAGCAATAGTAATAATATTTAGGTTCAAACAAGCACAGAAGTAGAGAATTTTAGACAGTAATTGCATAAGCTAGACAAATTTCTTTCAACTATGTGATACCAGTATCAGTAACGCCTACAACGCTACAAAAGAATAGATGGATTTATTTTCTAATAAAGCCATTGCAAGAGAAGAAACTGCTTTTAATATTCAAAAATACTTTCACACGCAAAAGATGGACTTCTATTCTGCTATCTGCATGAGTCTTTTCACCTCCTTCCATAGCACAATCTTTATTACCAAATTCTTCTGCTTTCCTAATTTCTAGCTTCTGGAAGTTTTCTCACTTCACTTGAATCCCTGATTTAGCTATTTGTCTTAATTTTGAATTGTAACCACCAATCGGGATGCACCTACTCAACTTGTTAAATTGTATGGATGGGAAATAAATTCCAGGAACAGGCAAGTAAATGCTTGAAATTGAAGGGCACAGATAAAAAGTATTGTTTTCTCCTTGCTCAGAGACTCTGCAATACCTCTTTTATAGAGCTAATATGTCATAGATGTATTCCAGGGAGTAGGGAAGCTGAGGTTTTGAACTCAGGAGCTTTTCCACAGGTAAAGCCACCAAAATTTTGTGTTCCACTAACCCATTTGGAGAAGCCAGAGACATGGAGAAAGGCCTCCAAGAGTCATGCTGCCAGGAAGGGGGACTTCAGAAAGACCCATGAAGAGGTTTGCGCTCAGATTCCTCAAGGTTTATTCAGATGGGCTGCTTCTAATTCCCTCAGAAATGTCACCATTCTGGAAAGCAAAGAAACAAACCCCCATATGTAACGAGTACAAACACACACATATGTATGTGTTATTATTAAAGAATATTCAAACTTCAGAAATACTTATTTCTTAATCATGAAAGATTCTAAATAAAGGGATGAATGTCATGAGGTACTAGGCTATGTGACTGTAAAAAGTGAGAAGTTGAAATGCATTAAATATTACTTATTAATCTGGATTCAGAAAGCATTAATAAATACAAAATCTAAAGTCAGCACTGTCCCACAGAGCTTTGTTCATTTGGTAATTTAGGAAATATTTTGCTCCATAAGCAGACCTGATATACAATATTTGATTCAGCGATTGCCATTGCCAGGATCTATCCAACCCTACTACATTTTGTCCTGACAAAGCTAACCAGGCCAACGCTATATGCAAAGCTCTGCTCACTCTATATGTAACTACATATTGGTCTTAGGACTCCTTTGAAAATTAGCTGGTAAATTCTTTCATTAGCTGTTTCCCTACTCAAGATATTACCAGAATTTTATTGCTTCTTATGTTATTTTCTTTCTTTTTCACAGAAATATGTTCCCTCCAAATCTGGTGGAAGCTTGCTTTAAACAGGTAAAAAAGCTTTGCTATTTTGAACTACAACATGACAAAGTAAGACATTGAAATATAACAGCCTTTTCTTTAGGAATATCACATACTTGTACTTACAGCAAAAATAAATCTTATGGATATTAACCGATGTCAAAAAAAAAAAAAAAAGACCAAATAATCTGTGCTTTGTTTTCTATGAGAAAAGAAGAAAACACACTTGGCAAACAAATACTAAGTAAGGGTTTTTTCAAAATGTCAAATTAATAAGTCTACAGCAAGCTTCATCAAAGTCAATACAGAGTTTACTTTTCAAAACCAGTGTTATATTAAACTGGGAGATATTCATCCTTTATACAAAGACTGGAAGATACTCAAGAATGTCAGGTGAGAAATGTGCATGGGTTCAAATCAGAGGAAACAATTCTGTGAGCGTCAGTAATAAAATCAATCTAGAGAACTTCCTGTCACCTATGATATGAGTGCATAGGAATGCTCTTATGTTGCTTCCCATATTCCTTTATTATTAGCTTGGTCTTAACATAAACTGTCCTACAGAGAAAATAATAGTGGTTAGTTGCATTCCTTTTTTAAAGGGAGGGCATTTTAGATTCAGCAAAACATATGTGTGTCCATAATCTAAGTGACCCCACAGACAATCTTAAACTCATATTATTTACCAGTTATTGCTGTAGCAATAAAAAAGGCTGAAATGTGGAGGTCAAGAAGCAAGGGGATAAAGCAGGAACTCTCCGAAGTCCAGCTGAGTTACATCTTGCAGAAGAATTGAAAAGAAATAGTAACATTTTCTTAAGCTGTATAAACAGAAACCAATAAAAAGCAGTGACTTTCTAGATTAAAGATATGTTCAAGATAAAGATAAACTAGACCCAGATCCAAAACCAACAAATGCTATGCCTCTGTTTTCAGTAACGATGATGATGAACTCAGGACAGAGATCCAGAAGAGCGGTACAAAAATGCAAAAGTCTATTTCCAAACTAGAAACAGAATTCAAATAATTTAATGTAATAAGGTCAGCAAATAATACAATCTTTATTGGAAAATAATGAAATAATTAGGGCATAAAGTTACAGATTTAACAGCAAGTATTTTTAATAGATCTCTCAAGTTGGGAAGTTTTCTATAACTGGTGAAAGCAGTCATACTGCCTTTCAAATTCTAATTTTTTCAAAAAGATTTGGAAATTGATTTTAGTAGTTAAGAACCCATTAGTCTGATATCGGTTGTGCCGAAGAATGTAAGTACAAGAAAAGAGTAAAGGCTTCATAATAAATGAAAATTAAAAATACGTGAAAAAAGATAAAGAATAGCACAAGTTTCTGAAACAGAGATTGTACCAGAATGACTTTCCATCTTTCTTCCACAAGATTGCTAATTTTCTTCATTCCTTTTTTAATACGAAGGAAGTAGCTGAGCAGAGGCTAAGATTATTGTAAGAATTGTAAAATCTGTGGCATTAGCAGTGGAAGTAGCTGAAGGACTGGGTGCACCTCAGTTGGTAACTTTTTTTTTAATTACATTTCCATAGGATGCACGCAGTGGAATTTACAGATGAGAAGAAAGTCCGAGCACTTTGTATCAAAATATCTAGCTAATGCCAAAGAAGTTGGCATATCCTTTGCACACTGTAATAGCATAAAGTCACAACAACAAAGTGAATTGACTCTTGCAAACATTGGCGATTTAGTTATCTCCTTCAGCACATGGAAATATATATTTAGAAATTAAAAGTAGTTTCTACTTTGAGATGGGAAGTCCTCAGAAAGAAAACAAAATTAACACTTCTAATTCAGCTGTAGTATATATTGCTGACACAACTCCAAAAGAGAAAATAAAGCCAGAGGAATGTGACTCTCTGGAATACTAGTATATTCGTGTCATTACATTCATAGGGAGATTCATGCAAAAGCAGCATAATGGAGAGAGAAATTGCTAGGATTAAGAACACAGTGTATAAAGAAAAAAGGAGTTTGATTTAACTATTCAGGTACAAAACCCAAAGTGGGAACAGAGCTGTATAAGATAAAAAAAAACGTTTACACAAGAACGGAAAATTACTATGACTGAATTTAAAGTGGGAATTAATAAGTTTTTTAACCTTCATTACCTAAAATGTGAGGTCCTGGAAAAGTGTTCAATTAGGAGTCATGGGGACAAACTGTATCATCAGTTTCAAGGTACAGCTTGAAAAATTCTTTTTATAAAGTATCCTTCAGTAACAGAAACCTTGACTCAATGACTATCTGTCCTAAATCCATGTTCTTAATTAAAGATGTTTTATAAGTTCTGCTTATGTTAAATATATTGCATTTCCAATGTACTTTACAGCTTAAAAGGATTTCTGAAAAATGGTTCATAAACCTGGAAATGTTTGATGAATGTTTTTTTTTCTGAATTTCATCAGAAGATCTGCTTATTGAAGCAGGATTTTAAATCTGTCATACTGATACTATTAAATTTTTAATCAGGTACCAAACCCCAGATTTTTAGATATAATTATTTTGTTGTAGCAGATTTATTAAATTATAAGTGTTTCACAGGAGAAACAAGCATGTGTAATTTTGAAAAGTATCCAGGTGACTTTGTACATCTGACTCGACTCAGCTTTCTTTTCAGAAGTTTACCGCAGGTTTTTCATATGTTTCTCAGAAGATTTATGAAGAAGGATGATCCATCTGGCAATAATTTGGTTCTGTAACAGTATTTGTGTTTGATGGCCCAAACACAACACTGACTGCTCATAGTCATACACACTTAAAGGTGTAATAGTGATCCACAGTTTTGCACATGTGGAAACCATCACTGGCATACTCACTTTGCATTCAAAACACAGCTTTTGATATTAGGTGCTTGCGTTCTGTACAGCATCCTCAGGCAGGTTTCTTTCCCAACAGAGATCTCCTCTGGAACCCACTGAAAGGCTTTTCTTTCTAACCATGGCCAGAAGATGAGTCCTCTAGTTACTGTGTTAGTCCTCACAGAAAGGTTTGAACCTGTTACTTTCCCTTCAATACCAAGCACTTCCCAGAGAACCTCAATTAACACAGAACCAGCTATAATTTCCAGTGCTTTTAGCCTCAAAGTAACACAAAGACACAGAAAATTGTACTTTCCTTCACATAGTTACTTTTAGGGAAGAAACATTTATTTTCTGTATGTAGAATTGCTCTCCTGCAAAACTAAATGGAGTTGCGTGAAGAGGGTAACCAAGCTGGGGAGGGCTTCTAGATGGAGTCGAGAAAGCTTTTGTAGGATTGCTGCTGAGAGAAGAGTCATGAAGGAAGACTGGGACCTTAGGGCTTATTTCGGAAGGATCTTAGTTTTCTACTGCTTCTTATTCAGCCTTCTGGTCCTTTGGATTCACTTTTCTCTTTTTCTTTCCCAGTGAGTCTGTGAGGTAAAGCTGTTCCTCTTGCTTCTCCTCTTCTTCCTTCTTCTTTGCAGTTTCTTCCCCAGGAACAGGAAGTGTAGTGCAACAAAATGGCCTATCCCCTCCTAAAAGGACTCCCCATTATGAATCCCAGAAGCCATGAGGAGTCCCAGTAGATGAGAAAGAGAGCCTACAAAAAAGCCTAAGGGAATCCTTTCATTCAAACCTTTCAGCTAAGAACTGGCAGAACCATTTCAGGTTTAGCTGGAGTATTCAGCTCCGTGCCCCAGGAAAGTCTACAGGGACAAAGAGCAAACCTTGCCTAGCAGATGAAGTTAAGAGAATAATCTGGAAAATGTTGGGCTTTAGCTCCACTCTGCTCTTCACTAGTTACTCCCTCTGCCCCTGTGAAAGTCCAGAGTCCTGTTGGCACCCTGTCTCCATCAGGACCTCATCCAATTAAATCAGTGACAGACAGGAATCACTGGAAACAACAGATCATTAATTCAAACAACATACTCTCTGATACTGTTATTTCTGTATGACATATGTTGCTACCTTCGCCGTGCACTGTCATACTGAAAAAGATCTTTTATAAGTTAACAGGACAATCTGAAAAGACCAAATGCAGATAAATATTCCACACTTACCTGAAACTGGATTATTTGGCTAAAAATTACCTCTACATCACTATAACCTTCCCCAGTTTAGGGATATCTAAATAACTCTTTGGATTTATCTCTCAGCTCTGGCCATTATCTCTTAATTTCTCTTTCTTTGATCATTTCAGAAATGGTATCTAGCCTGGGGCTAAGCAGTCATAACCAGCCTGCTTGTTAAACAGATAGTGCTTTTTAATTGCTTGTTCTTTGTGCTGTGCTCTGGAGATATATCAAAAGGCAAAAGAAACACAAGTAAACTCGCAACATCAAGAGAAACAAGATGAGTTTAACATCTGTTGTGAATAAGTGGAATCTGATGTCAGCTGAAGCTTAAAGAACTGTGAAGTTCCATCTGATTACTGAATTTCTTCTGAGCTATTTTTAATTAAGTATTCTTCCTGAACTCATAAAAGGGATTAGAAGGGTTAATCACATACCTAAACATGAATACTAATATATGCTGTCTATGCCTCATGATAATTTTGGCTAGTTTGACATATTTTCACCTGTGTCAGGCAGTTTAACACATGTCCTCATGGAAAGGAAAGAAAAAAAACAAAACTTAGGAAGATGGGATATTAATGACTTAATTTATTTTCGATTTTTAGGCTTTAATTTATGCAATCCTGTTGCTTTTGAAATCATTCATTAAAAACTGAACCATTGTATAGACTTAGCATGCAGTGCTAATTACGCCATCTCACAATACTGTCAGTAAATTAAGAGTTTTCAGAGCAGTTACCCACGCAATTACCTTGTCTGCAAGTTAACCACTGGAATGTGCTACTGCTATGTTATAATGTGGCTTCTTAAAAAGTCATGCGATACATTGAAGTCAAATGACTGTGGGTTTCTCATACCACTAATGAAAACAAAATAATAATAACGTGTAAACAGCTAATTCAGTCTATTATGCAATAAAGTAATTATGTTGTCTATTTCATAAGGGGCTAACTTGATTACAATTCATTTTAAAGAGCTACACAAACAGCTGAGAACTCTGTTTCCTACCAAGATAGAGATCTGATCGAAAATAGGAATCTCATAAAAGCTCATAAAATGATCTCTTATTATCAGTTTCTCTGCAGAGCAGCAATAATCAACTCTGCTATTACCTCATCTATTTCAAAACCTTTGTAATTTTCTATCATGTTAAAGGTGGTCTTTCATTATCACTTCTATGAAATTTTGGCTCTTTCACCATTCGTTTTGTAGTGATCAAGCAATCTTGTATGTAGTCTTTAGTGTCATCTGAAAAAATGCTAACAGGAATAAAGCTTAACCTACACTTTTTCCTTAGTAGATATCTCGTTTGCATGTCCCATATTTGGCTTTACTTAAATTCTTTTGCTTCACCAGGGAACTTCTCATTACTTTTGATTGACTACTTTGAGCATAAGAAGACAGACACATCCAGAGAGTTATCCTTAAGCTCATTTAATGAAATAATGATAGACAGGATAGCTCAAGTAGCTGTTCTAGAAGAAATAAGATTGCTCTGATTCGCATTCTTCAGATTCCTATTTTGAATCTGGAAGGGGTTCTAGAAATACTGTTATCCCTAGCAACATTTCATAGAATCATAGAACACCAGGTTGGAAGGGACCTCAGGCATCGTCTGGTCCAACCTTTCCTGGAAAAATCAGGGGCTAGACTAAATGTCCCAGCACCCTGTCAGCTAAATCTTAAAACTGTCTTATGCTGGGGAGTCCACTACTTCCCCAGAGAGGTTATTCCAATGGCTGATTGTTCTCATCATGAAAAAATTTCTACTTGTGCCCAACTAGAATCTCCCCAGAATTAACTTGTACCCCTTACCTCTCTGCTTTTCCATGTGACTCCTTGAAAAAAAGGGAGTCTCTGTCTTCTTTTTAGACACCCTTGCAATCCTAGAACATGGTGATAAAGTCTCCTTGAGCTTTCTTTTCCCATTGCTGAACAAAACCAGCTGTCTCAGCCTTTCCTCACACCACAGGCTGCCCCGTCCTTTGGTCATCTTTGTGGCCCTTCTTTGGACCCTCTCTAGACTGTCTGCATCTGTTTTGTGAATTTGGGACTAAAACTGAATACAGTAATCCAGTTGTGGCCTCACAAATGGTAAGTAGAGTGGGATGATGACTTCTTTATCTCTGTTTATGTAAGCCAGCATCCTTTTGTCTTTCTTTGCTGCTGCAGCAGCACACTGTTCAGTCTTACTGAGCTTACTGTTCACCAGGACCCCCATAGAGCTGCTCCCCACCTGGGTAGATCCCAGCCTTCACTCTTGGACTGTGTTTACCCAGGTGTAAGACTTACACATGTGCTTGCTGAACTTTATAAGTTTCTTGTTACCCCACTCTTCCAGACTATCCAGGTCATCCTGCAGGATGGCTCTCCCTTCCAAAGTGTCTGAATACTTAAGTCTGACCAGCTGGGTGAGTCAACAGATAAGATCTACATATGTGTGTATCCATTTGCTAGCTGAAATGGGCTTTGCTAAGTGAGGTCCTAAACTCTGTGTTATAAGGAGACCTAACAAAGAAAGAATTAAAGGCTTCTTCCTGCTGTGCCAGAATTCCAGAATCCACACTAAAAAGAAGATATATGCTTAGTATAACCTAAAATGATTTCTAACTGGTGTTTTTAAAGGTAAGGAATTTAAGTGATTGTGCTTTCTCCCCTGTAGCTGCCTGAATTGTTCTCTAGTAGCCTGTCATAACTTCTGAGCCAAAGGCTATTTCCAACCTAATTTGATATGAGGGGGGCAGTTCTCAAAAGGTGACACAGAGGTGAAATCATCACAGGCTGGATGTGAGTGGGTGAGGGAATGGAAGTGGGCCTTTCTGTGTCAGCCAACTGATCAAACAACTTAGTGGACTCCTCTAACCACAGCCAAATCTTGAAGCATTTCAGCAAATTTCATTTAGAACTCAAGAATACCCAACCTCCATAGATATTTGTTCTGCTACAACTTATTCAGAAACTTTCCATAAATCTCCTGTAAACAAGTTTTAGTTGAAAGTTTGAAAGACTTAAAGCTTTTGGATATGCCAAATATGTGGAAGGAGTGCATAAAACTGTTCAGATGTGAAAAATAACAGAAAATTAGATCAGGGTTGATAGATGCTGGTATTCAGGTTTCTCATCTTGGTCATAAATACTCCATGTCACTCAAATACTACTGCAGTGTGCAACAGTCTCTAGATATTACTAATAATACTACAGCTCCTGGACTTAATATTTGTCCTTTGTTGGGAGGCCCAAAGGAATAAAAATCCAAAGTTGCTGAATTACCTTGACCCCAGCATCCCATTGCTTTAATAGGGCATTTAATATCCTGAGATACATTCGAAACATTTTTATTAATGATACCTAGTATTCCTTGGGTTTAATAGAATTTAATCAGGACACACTGCAGGGCTTTTTGAGCCCAGATAGAAATACTCAGGATAACATTTATCTTTAGAAAAGCATTAGGTGGTTCCGGACCGTTTTTCAGATTAGACATTTAGGAGCATATTGAGGTTTTGAAATTGATTTACCCCCTCCATAATAGAACCATAAGGTAGAACCCATTCCTAGTTAAGAAAAGTGATGATTCATTACTGCAAATCATAGAAAAATAATGACTTTGCCATAGCAAAGAAGAATAGAGGTATATTTGAGTAACGTTTCAATCTAATTTTTTATAATTCAAAAAATAGGAAAAAGTAAGCATATAAAATATTTTCACTAGCCAAAAAAGTCTCCTTTATTTGACAAATTTAAATATGTTGTTGGGAAAAATACCGATTTATAAAAATGGAAACTAAAGAGCAATACTTTTGTCACGAAACTCATGAGGGCAACAAATCTGCATCTTTGATTTTGGCATACTCATAAGAAAATGAGTTATGGAAACTGAAGTTGAAGATTTAGCTCTTGAAGTTAACATGGATTTGCTTTGCTTTCAGGAAAGCCAGGTTTTGTTTGCAGTACATTTTACTAATATTTCACAAATAGCTCAAATGTTCTACAATAGTAACTAATAATTTAATGTGTGATTTTTTCCTTTGTTTGCTATGATTCGCAGAATTCCTATCTTTCTTTTCTTTTTGTTTCAACAGTTCAAAACTAACTATGAAAAGAGAATGTTTAAAGTAGGTATTCCATCCAATGATACTTCCACAGTGGCTTCCATAATAAGCAATGTGTCAGAAGCAATGGAAACCCTCACCCAGCTGAAAGAGGAAGTAGTTCCTGTTCCAGGCTCTGTAAACGGAGTGAATGCCCTTGGCTTGGTGGTTTTCTCAATGAGCTTTGGCCTGGTGATTGGAAGCATGAGGGAGCAAGGTCAAGCATTAAAAGACTTCTTTGATAGCCTTAATGAGGCAATCATGAGATTGGTAGCTCTAATCATGTGGTAAGTACCTCTTTGATAAATTCCATTTTAAGTTATTAACAATACTTTTTCATCACAGTCAGGTACTGAATAGCAACAGTCTGTTTGGCAGGAAATCAGACAGTAAGATCTTAAATACCTCAAGCTTTTTTTCATACATGAACCCAAGAACTATAATTGTCTGTCAAAAATTTTGTTGACACACAACAAAGTGTTGACATTTTCTTCAGTACAATGTCAACAATCTACTCTTTCAGTGTGTTTAGCTTTAAGACATATGAAAAACCAGGGGCTGTGGCAGAACTTGCTAAACTTATACTGAGCCATTTTATGTCTTCATAAAGATAGCAATCACAACAGTATACTTTCAAAGTTTCTTAATATCCTAATCTGACTTTACCAAAGGAAACCGACAAATCTCTCCCATAATCTTATTTCTACACAGCAAGATCTTGTTATCATTAGTTTCCAACATAACTGGTTCCTGCAGTTGGGTAGTGTATATGTATGTCCTTGCATTGTAGCTGTACTGCTTAAACATACACATTATCTTCCTACTTCCTTGATTGTGTTCAATAGGTAAATAAACTCAATACCTTTTCACTTATTGGATATGAAGTCTTTTCAGGGATGAAGAAGCATTATTTATTGAGGAGAAGTTTAATTAGAGAGCGTTGTTACTTCTGAGAACATTTTACATACATTTGATGGCTTAAAAATGCAATTGAGATATGCTGGGTGAATTTTGTTCTGTGGTAACTCAGTATGAACAGACAAGTGGACATTTATAGATATAAGGCTGTGCCAAATGTCCAGCTGCAGCAGAATTACATGAGGGTTTTATGCTCAGCATTATCTCTTTCTTCATCTATAGTTGAGCTTACCCATAGGAAAAAATAGATCATACTATGTTGATTGCTGTCCTGCAGTGCAGCTAAAATCTGTCATACATAGATGATTTCACGCTAATGTATTTATCAAGTGCCCCACTGTATAAAATACCAGAAGCAGCTTGAAATCATCAGATGTTTTCCCAATAAGATGGGAAACAGCACTGGCGACAGGACAGAATTAGGTTCACGCCTAGTCTACAAGTACGTCTATTGAACCTTCATTCATACAGACAGAATTATAACAGAATTGTCTAAACTAGCTTTTAAATGACATTTGAATTCCAAGGGACCCAATCTCCCCACATGTCTGATAGGCATGCTATGCATCTTGAAATCTTTATCAGAGCCTGAATCCAGTGGAGCCTATCAGAAACACTGACCACTGTGGTTTAATCCAGGTTGAACTGTGAGAAGTTAAACTCTTGAAATGCTTCTGAATGATTACAGACATCCTAACTGTGAAATCCTATGATAGTGCTTAGATATAAAGACAAAAAGTCTTTATGGGGGAGTGAATTTCTACTTTTAGTACAATACTGATTTTGTTTCTTATTTGAAGGTATGCTCCACTTGGAATCCTCTTCTTGATTGCTGGAAAAATTGTTGAGATGGAAGATATGGGTGTGATTGGTGGTCAGCTTGCCATGTATACCGTAACAGTTATCATTGGTTTACTAATTCATGCTGTCATTGTCCTACCTCTTCTTTACTTCCTGATCACTCGTAAGAACCCTTGGGTATTTATTGGAGGCTTAATCCAGGCATTAGTCACAGCTTTGGGAACATCTTCCAGGTATAATACACTATTTTAAGGTCATATGTTTTTTTATAATATTACTGATTTAAGAAACAATTGTGTATTGTAATTGGTTATTGCAGGTTTCACTTGGGCACTTTACCTCTGTTCTGCTGCTCTTCAGTAGAGATAATTGTTTACATTGTACCGACTTGAACTCTGTTTTCTATAAAAATCACTAACCTGAGATTAAATTAGTCTGTTTGGTGATGCTGACTGTATGGCTGAAGTCCTCGTGCTTTAGTCTAACTGTTTCAAGATTTTCAGGTAGTTTGTAATGGCATGTGATCAAAATAACATTGATCACCTACTGATTTTCTAGCTATTGCCGAACAGTATTTACACAGCATTGAGGCCTTTTCCCTTTCTCATTCAACCCTTCTGTGAGGACTGCGCAATAGATTCAGAGGGCACACAACCGGCAAGATTCCATGCCATATACAGTATGCTCAGCAATCAAAAGGCAAAAGAGATGATTTTAGGTAGGCTAGCCATGTTTTACTAGGGAACTGATTGGACATTGGTCCGTCTGTGGGAGGCTGTGAGTGATTGCCTTTGCATCACTTGTTCTATTTTGTTTTTTCTCACTTCTTCCATTTATCATTCACTTATTAAATGTTTTATTTTTCCCCACAGATCCCAACCCCTGCATCTTCTTATTTTTAGTGTTCCTTTCCTTTTTGCCCCTCTCACTCAAGGTATAAGGGCATGTAAGTAAGTGGCTGTGTGCTGCTTTGCTGCCTTCTGTTCTTAACCCACAAGTGATGAAGTAATGCAACTGTCCATCAAATGCCCTTTCCAAGGGAACTAGCAAATGAAGAAGGGAAAACATGCTGTTTACTGGAGGCTTCAATAGCTCAGTTTGTATAACTTAGGGAAAACAATGCTTAGGGATGATTCAGTAAGAATTCCACAACATGAAAAATCAGAAGTAGGATTCTTCTGCCTGGCAGTAGGATCTGATGACAAATTACTGAAGTTAAACTCATTCAGACTAGGTGTTGCATAGACAGTGACAGTAACCACTGGAAAAAAATCCTAGAGAATCAGGAGAATCTCCATAATTAAAAGTGTTTAAAGGCCTTTGCATTTTTAGAAAAATATTCTGCCAGATCACATACAAACTAAGACATACAAAACAACCTCTCTTGTCATCACAATGTGTGGCACTGTTTTCATTCCCTTTTTGTAGAATTTATGTTGTATATTAATTTCTTTCTTTTTGTTTTAGTTCTGCCACACTACCTGTTACATTCAAGTGTCTAGAAGAAATAAATGGAGTGGACAAACGAGTTACAAGATTTGTACTCCCAGTTGGTGCTACAATTAATATGGATGGAACTGCTTTATATGAGGCTTTGGCTGCAATATTCATTGCACAGGTTAACAACTTTGATCTAAACTTCGGGCAGATCATCACAATCAGGTACAGAAACCATAGTTACCTATATCTTATAAAAGTGTTCTGTAATGACACCTTGCTGTTGTATGTGAGATTAAACAAAAGCATCTAAAGCTAAAACCAAGAACTGCTACAATAGCTGAATAGTTGTAATGATTTACATCTTTCTGCACATACCCTCCATCAGTATACCTTGAAAAAACTGTAACATGACAGTAGAGGCAACCAGAGCAGTTTTGAATTGCTTTTCAATTTTCCTTCTTATGAACTCATGCAGCTGTTGGGAGCTATAGACTTAGAATCAGTATCATGTAGTTTATAATGCCTGTACAAAGCAATAGCATAAAAGCGGCAGAGTACTAATGCTAGGAGAAGTACTGTTTTCCTAGTCCTGAAGGTACAGGATACAAGTAGAACAGCCTGGGTAAGGAGCAGTAACACCTTGTATTGCATCAGCTGTTACAGGTGGAGAAGACAGGTACATTTTCAAGTACACAAGCCTTTATGTTTGAAATAGAACCATAAACAACCCACTAAGTAGCAACTGATGATAAATGATCTGCATTAATTTCCTTATATTACTCAAATAGTTAAAGACAAAAGGGTGGTGGGTACATGTGCAGAAGAAAGAAATGTTGGCAAGGCAAAAGAGGGACACTGTAGGACAGGGGGACACATATTTATCACTAGGAAACACTTAAAGTTCATATATGGAGAACTGGGAAGGTAGAAGATTTTTAAGAAGTCCTTGTCTCCATAAAAACCACCAGCATAATTTAAAATTCTTCAACAGGTGACAAAACTCTGCTTTCATGCTCTGAAGCAATTGTCCACATTCATTAGTACTAGAGCTGCTCCCTGCCAAATAATCTGACAAAACAAATTCTTCCTAAACTAGGTGTGAACAATCATATTTATGTCAAGTTACTAGACTGCATGATTCAGGGTTTCTGTTCTCTGATGGCAGAATGCCAACTGCTGGAGGACATGTACTTCACCTGACATGAAATATATGTACAGTGAGATGGACAGAGAATAAAAGTTCTTGCATTAGATCTGCCAGGACAAAATTACCTCTTCAGCTTTTATTTTAACATGCTTGAGCTTGTGGTGTGAGTTTACACAGTATGTGTGTTGGGGGGGGGGGGGGGCGGGTAGCGGGTAGCAATAATGTTTTTGT
>JANRGW010004219.1:0-26740 GCA_024733675.1 Psilopsiagon aymara | reverse complement strand
CGTCTGCAGATTGCCTGATGGAAGGTTATCAGTTCTAACAAAGCAGTCATTAGGGGATACTGGTTTATTTGGTTTTTTTCAATCAACTTTTCAAAATTGGTAATGTTTGTTAATGGAAGAAAGTCAAAGCAGAAGAAGGAAATCCATCTGCGAGCTAATGGGGGGAGGAGGGGGAACCTGTGATTGCTAGCTCTTGGTATGCTATTAACTATTCATCACAAGTGTGCTAACAGTCTGTCTGCCTCATTCAGAGTAGATTTTGTGATAAAGGGGGTGTCCAGAGAAGATCCAAAGATAATGGTAAAAATAAAGACCATTTTATTCCAGCTAATTGCATAGTGTAGGAAACTGGGTTGTAAGCGTATCTAGGAATATTTTAGTGAGACAAATGCATATTTTTTAACTGCCGTGTCTAGCTTTGCTGCTAGATACGTCAGAGGAAGAGATAAGAGCTGTCTTTTGAATATGCTTTAATTGAAAGCCTATGGGTTAGCCTGCTGTCATCACTCAGATTAAGTGGCAGTTCAATGTGTGTCCCCAAATGGTCATCCACACCAATGCTGAATTCAGTCTAATGGGATGATTTTCACATAGTGAGGACTTGAGAACTGGTGTTTTTTATCTGTATTATATTCTGCTTTAACTGCTACATTCCTGTCAAGTGAGTGTTGAGCAGTTAAAACCAAAGCTTCTTGGTTTGAAATTCTGAGTGTCATGGTAGATTTACGGTTTGCTACATGTCTTACCAAAAGGTTATATCTAGGGCATGATGTCCATCTATAATAATACAGAAATACAGACACTGGGATTTCTTCACAGCTGCAATAACATTGCTGCAAGATTTAATGTGTGGGACCACTCACGTCAGCTCCATAGTTCATAGATAGTCCCTGGAACAGGATGCTAGGTCAGATTCCCGATCCTGTCCCCTTAGATCTGAGCGTGTTCAAACTTCCAGTAACTTCCCCCTGGGGAGAGGGAGGGTGAAAAATAAACCTCAAGAGACTGCTTTCCTCTTTAGTTCTATCACCTTCATCACTAAACCTTTCCTGGGAGAGCTGAGTGCTGTGTCCCTGTCATCTTCTTCCTCTGTGACTCAGCTTTGCACTGCCTTCTGAAAACTCTGTGCATTCACTTACCAGTCTAGTTTCATCAATTCTCTACCATCCCATGCGTGATTACAGTAACGATGAGTTCAGGAGAAGCTCACTTAATAGGCTTTTGTTTCTAATTGATGATTCATTTGTTCTGCAAATCAAAAATCCTAGAATCTCACTTCAAATAACTTTTGCTCCCTGTTGGTTTTTAGATAAAGAGCAGGGTTATATTATGGGAAAAAGTCACAGGGAAGAAAGATTGCAGTTTTCCATTGTGTGTAGAACAATTTTGCACAGCTTATAGAGAAGTGACATAGGATGGCAGGAGCTGAGTACCAAGGCCAGTCAAAATGTCTGAACTTCTTTAAACTTCTAAGTGCCAGAAAGTCTGGCTGTAAAACAAACATGCGCTGCTCCATCAGGTCATTCCATAGGATCCCGTGCTGCTAATTTTGCTTTAGAATGCCTCTGACTGATGTGACTTCTGTTAAATCTGCTTCCAAAAGGTCAGGCTGACATCCATCTCTGAAGTGTTGTATAATGGGATTTTGTAAATTCTGGACTGTGCAAAATATTTCTGGATGGTGAGAAAATGCCTCTTCTTACATCTTAAAATATGGGCTGGATCCTAGACTGGATACATGGATAGAGGTTTTCCATAAGTTAATGGGCCTTACATGTTTGTTACTTACAGCAAAATGTAATCTTCATTTGGAAGTGCCTGAAATAAAAGGTTGTGAAGCACAGTGCTAAGAAACACAGGATGAAGCCCCCCAGAGAGTGAAGAGGGGAAAGACATTGCACTCAGCTCCCTTCGCGGTCTTAAATTGGTCATTTTACACATTCTGCCACTTTGGCTGTCTGAGTTTGATAGTTTTGAGGTTTCCTACTTAGCTGCTCCCCCACACCAGCCATCCTTTCGTGTCTTCCCCACTTTCCCCTTGGTGCAATTTGGTTTCTCCAAGCTGGCCAGCAGAGCCGTGTGGGAGCTTTGTTAAATCCTGGCACAAATAACCTTTGCAGTCAGCCCTTTGCCTAGTGGGAATGAACTCATCACGGGGGTCCCAACACCATCAAGTTTCAAGTAAAACTGGCAGCATGAATCCAGACTTGGATGTGGCCTGGACTTATTTCTCATGAGTATGAAACCTGATTAATTTTATGCATGTTATAAAATACCAACCTTTTTCTAGAGCCTGACGTATTTAATGGCTTGGAGAATGAAGACAATGCCAGTTACATCTGCTTCCCTTAGCCACGTAGCAGATCTGTAATGTTCCAATATAAGCATAGACAGGTATATGTGGAAAATATGTTCTAAATCTCTGCTGAGGAAGTAGCAGTGCCCAAAAGTTAAAGGAAAGATCCTTTTAGCATAGGCAGTTCTAATCAAAACCATCCAAAGTACCCAAAATAAACATTATTGAATTAATTTAACTTTTACCTGAGCATTGGCAAGCTTCCACAGACCTGTCCTGAGCCCCACTATGAATGGCTTTTGAATCTGGGAAGAAGAATGTGTTGAAGTGGTGTTTGGATTGGCAATGACAGCACATGTTCAGCTGTATAAGAGCAGAGCTGAAACTATGAGCAACATAGTACTTGGTTCTCCTTGCACCCAGTATGTGGAAAGATATGGAGGAAATGTTGCTGAGGTTCTGGGAAGCTTCTGCCTGGGACTTGGAAGGGTGACACTTTCTGGTAGACAAAAAGCAGAAATATCAGCAAGCTCTAAGGCATTGAATCATCTTGGTTGGGATGAATCAAGATTTATGGTGTGGATTCATCTCTGCTCGGTGAATCTACGGGAGCCAAGTGGAGCACGTTCCTCAGCTAGCAGAGGGTGTCACTGCACAGACCAACAGACAGATAGGTCCAGTCTTGCACTTTTCACCTCTCTGCCTGAGGATAAAATGCATGTCATTCCAGAGCTTACCAATGAGTGTGTTTGTGTGTGCATCAGCCCCCTTTCAAGCAGCGTAATCAGTCTGGGACAGACTCCAACAGTTGCTCCTCCTTTCTGTGATAAACCGCTACAAGGTTGACTATCCCTTCCTGTTGCTCCTTGGCAGTAACAGCCAAGTTACAGGAGCTATTGTGTGACTTAAGTTTTAAAACTCCTTTCTGCAGGCAGGAAGGCATCTGTGATTATCTCTGACCTGAGGATATTGCTTCAGTCACTTTTTAGGAGGTCTTGGGTAATCGGGCTGGAATTCCAAATGTTTGTTGGAAGCAGAGTGATGGATGGTGAGGTTACTGAGGACAAAGATTGCTGCACCAGGGAGCAGCTGAGAACCTAAAGGTTAAATAACCACTGGCTGTAGAAGACCAAGAGTGAAATCCCAACAGCTATATAGTATGCCATCTTTCATAAGACTATTGTGCAAACCAAACCACTTTCACAGCAGGGTATTCTAGACTGCATTCTTCACTGGCAGTCATGTCTGAGTGTGCTCTGGCTCCCGTTGCCCTATGGAGGACAGGCTGACGATGCTTTACACCCTCACCTGAAAGGGAGTGATCCTTTTCTTACCATGGACACTGAACTATGCATTATACTCCTGAAAGTGATGTGAAGGAATCATGCTGTTGCCTCAGAGACTAAAATATTCACACTGGACTATTTGCTGTGACACTTTTGCAGTCCAACTGTAGGCAACTTGCTGATATGGACTGAACAGTTTTATTAGAAGTCCCGCTTAAACCTTTTTGATGGTTTAAGATTTTTTTGTTTTCCTAAAAGGATTATTGTGATTGTGTGGTTTGTCCTGCTTTAAATCTGGCCAAGGAGTAATGTAGGTGGAAAGGTCCAGCAAATATATTCTGATTTTATTCCAAACTAGTCGAGAGTGAAAGATCTGCCACAGGGAATGAGCAGCAAGCTGTGTCTGGTCAGGGTGCTGGACTAAATGCCTCACACAGGGGAAAGATGATTCCAAAGCAACATTTAATCATCACAATCCTCAAACTTCTGGGAAACTCGAACTTAAAATCCCTCTGTTGCAACCAACTCCCATGCCACTCTGGAGTGGGGTCATCCCTGCTCCTGCATATCTAAAGGTCTTGTGATTTGACAGTTTGGGGTATAAACCAGCACCAAATACAATTCATGGCTTGGTGCCTGTGACAATTTGATGTGCAGATGGTAGCTGTGAATTTCATTGCTTCTGTGAGTATTAAAAACATTGATAAAATCATTTTGTTAATATAACATTAGATGCTGTCGATATCTGATGCTGGAGCATTTACAAAAGAGTTGGATGCTCAGTAGGATGCTGAGAGTGACTACATCAAAGTGTTGCTTCTGAAGAAAATATTGATCAGCTTTCCAAGGCTGCAGACAGACCATGCCAGCTATGGCCTTATTCCCTCCTTCCTGGATTTAGAGCAAACCTCAACGTGCCACAGGAGGACTGGTTCTAAGGAACTCAGTTTGGCTGTGGCACAGTGTGCTGGAGCAGACAGCACACCCTGAGCTTTGTCATCTGCTCACTGGCTGCCCAAGAGCCCTGCCGCCATCTGCCTCCAGCCAAGGAAACATGCAGAGGGAACCAAGGCTCTGCAGAGAGCCAGCAGCCCCAAAATGCTGAGCTCTGCATCCCTGAAAAGCATCTCCTTTTAAAATCAGCTGGGGAAAGTCACTGGGAGGAAGAGAGTGCCTGAGTGAGCAACCGAGCACACTTACCAGAGGTGGTACATACAAGTGAACTACTTGGAAAGAAAACAGCCATGAGTAATGTTTTGCTTTGGAAAGATTCAGAGCCTTACTATGCACAAGGCTTAGGTAAACCTCCACAGCGATGTTAGTAACTAAGCTCCTGTTATACATTATAGATGTCACTTTGGTCTCTGAATTTTGTATAATGGCTCTCTGTTGGCTGTCAAAGGCTGAATTGATTGCCCTATCACAGGACGGTGGTATTGGTATCCCAGTACTGAGTTGGTGGCATTTTAGAAATAGCTAGGCAGGTCAGATGGACTCATGGCTGTTGTCCAGCTGTACCTTGGGGTGTTAGATGCAGCATCTGTCTGTCTGGCTTAACCTCACTGGCACTAACACAGTCCCTAGTGACTGCAAGCTCCTGTGACACTTCCATTTTGGCTTGCATTTTCTGTATAGCAAAGCTGTGTAGATGCTGTCAGATTCTGAAAGTAGCATAGGTTTATTAGTACTCCCTCACTCAGCCTCACACTGAAAAAGGTTTTTTCAGACACAAGGGGGGTCCTTCCAGACTAAAACCAGGTGTAACCCAAAGGCCTCTAACTTTAGTACATCTATGTTGCTCTAATTATAGCTAAGCACTATATTTTACTATCTGCTGGCAGTTCTCTTACAAATTGCAAGAAAAGCTCACTTAATTCAGAAGCCTGTCATCCAAAGTTTAGTCTAAAAGCTCTTTATTTGGAAACAAATGTTTTCAGATGCTTTCCTGAAGCAAAGCACTAGCTTTGATTAAAAACAAATAAATAGCTGAAACAATTGAATGAATTCTGGTTTGTTGCTAGTTCATGCCATGATGTTCCGTTCCTCTTCCAAACACCAGCAGAAGTAAACCAAGCGCACATCTCAGTGTTCATATTGGCACTCGAGGCTTGTAAGGGCCTGGGAGCAGGGTAGCTGGAGGTGGTTGGGGTGAGCTGGCAGAGCTAAGGCTTCTCTAAGCATGCACAGCTTCAACTAAGCAAACCCTAAAGCGATGCCCATCTTCCATGCCCATGCACTGAGAGGAGGTACCAGGCTGTAAAACATCCTGGTCTGCCTTTAGGCTTGTGCTAATGGCTGTAAAATAGTCATCTTCTTTCCTAAAAAACAAGGAGAAAGTGTTTTTTTTTGACTCCTATTCTGAGGACTTCTGGTTCCAAGTGAGCTGACAAGACCATGTAACCATGTAACTTTTTGTGGAAGAAAAGGGAAAAGTTTCGGCCTATGATTTTTGCTCAGTGTAAAATGAAAGACATTCATGTGTGAAGAGCAGCCGTATGATATGTAAATCACAAAATCAGAGACCATGTAGGGCAGCCTGGATTTGTTGCTGCTTTGGAGCCAGGAGGAGATTTCAGTAGCTGAGAGAACAGATGACCATCACTCCCAGAAGGAATCTATGTTACTAGTTTTGTCCACGAGACAGAAATGGCAGCCAAGTGGCAGCAGAGGGTAGGGGATGCAGGCAGGAGTGGATTGAAGGTCATAGAGACAGCCTGGCAAAGGTAAGGTCCATTTTACGGAGGTTCATGGAAGTGGAAATTCTAATATCACAGCTAACCCATTAGCTGTTCTTCTTACTTAGGATGGGTCTTGGTGTTGTAGCATTATAAAGTGTTATAAAGGGCTCAGGAAACATTTCATATGTGAGTGCCGTGGCTGCACGCTGCAGCAGGGGACAGAGTGGCAGTCCAAGGCGTACATGTTTCTTTAATTGGGTACAAATGTCTTGCATAGGAATATTAATCTGTCTTTAGCTGTCAAGAAAATTTGAATAGGCAGGTGTCCATTTCAGAATGTTACGTATTTTTAGGTTAACAAATATTCACAAATAGCAGCGTACAAGTTTTAAAGCACACTTTAATAAGACACTTAGCCAAACACCATCCATTGGTAAGTTGGGTCCTGACAAACTGTAAGAGTTGCAAGTGTCTCCAGCCTTACTTGTTGTGAGATGCAAGGAATTTTACTGAATTTGGTTTTGAGTACTCTGAAAGCAAGTACCAATGAGTATTCATGGTCTTCATTCCTCCTCCTTCTCTCTTTCTCCTTCTTCCTGAAATCAAACTGAGTCAAAAGGTCTTCTAGACATTTGTACCTGTGTTAATGTTTATAGGAAGCTGAGCAGGCTTCAACATTGCCCACATACTGGGTAAGCATTAGAGTCTTGGCTAGTGTTATGTATTTTATTGCTGCCCTCTAAGTCCCCTTAAATGCCCCAATTTTCTGAGGCCCTTGTGCCTCAAGGCTCCTACCAATGCTGAAAGAACATGTGTACTGCTTTGTACTTCTGAGAAGCATGTTATTTATTCCGGCACCTATTTCTATAGTGGCAGATATCACATGAGCTAATTTGTTTAACATGTTCTAGAAATCCAAGGTAGCTGGTGACCTAGCTGTCTGGCTACCACCTACTTCATCCTTGGACAGGCAGTAAAGGCTGTTATAGCAATATGTTAGTGTCATGGTTTAAGCCCACGTGGGTACCCATGGGTTACCATGGTTCAGCCCATGGTAAGCTGAACCCAGGACAGTGAGAAAGTGAGATGGCTGTACACAGCCAGGCTCCATGTTTTGACCTTCATCTTGGAGGAGAAGATGGGAATGGAGTGCCTCAGGCTGCTCAAGTGTTCCCAGCCAGGTACTGCCCATATTGGTTCTAGAGGATCTGCAGAAGAGAGAAGGGGAGAAAAAAGACCCACATCTAACATCTGTTTCCACCCATCTGGGTATACAGGTTGATAAGGCAGTGGCTTCCTCCAGAAGCATATATTGGCCACCTCATCTTCTGTGAAATGAAGAGACCTGGGACTTAGTAGCCAGATACATTTCTTGAGAAGATGCTAGACCTAGTGGCAGTTTTAGGCGTGCTTTTTGCAGTCAACCTTACTTTATGCATTGAATTGCATACATGGTTGCAAGTGTGCAATAAAATTAATTATCAGTCTTTCTTTGTCTCACCACCACCACTGTTGCTGAAGACAGAGCCTTCTGTGTCTAGGTGTGTTGGATGGACATGTAGAAGTAGTTGTGTGTGAAGTAGTGTGGGATCATATGGAAGGCAAATAGTGATACCCTCTGAAAAAATAGCCTCTCAGTGAATGGTTTTGGACTGTCTTAAAGCTCCCTGTGACTGTACTGAACAAAGGAAATGTCTCCAAGACATTTTTCATCCAGCTCCTGATAAGATATCATGCTGCGTGCTCTGTTCAAAAGGCTAATATTTTCTCCCAAGTCAGCTTTTGCAGAGGAAAATAGTTTCTTCCATTTTTGTCTTGGAGCTGCTCAGATGGAAGGAATGAGATTTTGGCAAGTCAGGAGAAAAGGGTGGGGTGTCGTGAAGAGGAGGAGTGCTAAAATGGAAAATTTGACTCCCTTGAACTATTATCACTTGGTATGATATAACTCAATAAATTCCTTCTGTTTTCATAATGCTGGGAATTGTTATAGTTCTTTCTGTGAAGGAAAGAATTGTAAACCAGTTCCCTGGAAAGCCCAGGCAAGTCTTCACAGTAAATGTAAGCAAATCTTGTCTTTGGCTGTTAAATTCTGACTTTTGTTTGAGGAGGAAAAAGGGTCACCCATGAGGCTTCTTAGCTTTCCACGCTGGAAGAAGGAATTCTTCAGTGGGCCTGATTTTCCTAAAGCATCATCTAAAGTAGAAACAAATAGTTCTGTCTGTTGTTATACTGACCATTAATGATTATAATGACCGTTACCCTTGCTCTCCTGATCATAGCTGCCTTTGTCACTGTAAATGTGTGGAAGTGTAAGAAAGAAACTGCAATCCCCATCTTTGCAGGAGACGTGTGTGTTTGCAGTGACAGCAGAAGAGAGCCACGCCTGGTGAAAATGGCTATGGGGCATGTGCATAGCAGGAGAAGTCTGATCTGTAGAAAAGCCCACTTCTGCGGGCATTTTTGCCTCCTACGGGTTTGGGGTCAGCTGGCCAGAAGGCAGCGGGACCAAGCTGTCAGAGCACAGTCTTGCTCTTCAGCTTCAGGGACTCCTCTGGTTTCATCAACAGCATCTTGTGCTGACTGCCTCCCTTATTAGTTCTTCCCACTGGGATTTCTGAGACAGCTGCTTACACCAAGCTCAAAACAATACAAAAGACACTAGGCTCAGTGACAGAATGAGTACTGTGTGTTTCCTCAGCAGCCAAGAGTCTACAGAGCAATTCTTCATTCCTTGATATATAATTATTTTCCATTCTTTTAAAATGCAGCAAAATTCAAATCTTCAGGCCAGGAGAATTTTGTAATTAAGAAGTTTTGAAGTGGAGTAGAAATGAGAATCCAGGGAGCACAAGCATCTCAGTGCAAGCTCCCTAATAAAGACCATATGGGCAAATGGTAAACTGGTCTAAGACATAAGACTTTGTAGCACTTGAACGTGGCCAAGCTCTATGCATTCTCATAAAATGTTTTTAATGGGACTGTTATAGCTGGGGGTTGGGGCGAAATAGGGAGTAAGAAGATTTAGTTTTGGCCAATAGTTCCTGCTCAGTGCAGAAGAAAATACAGCTTCTTCTTGTTCTTTGATTAGCACTTGGAGCTTACCTATGGTGGAGCAAGAGTGGTTCTCACTCTCAGTATGTAGAAGTAGTGCCAACAGTCTCTGTTGCTGCTTCTGGCTTCTTCTGTATTGACATCTGCCTCCTTAAATCAGACACATGCTGAGAGTCCCAAGCAGCAGTTGCTCACGCAGCCTATTACGCAAAATGCAGCAGCAGAGCTGTAAACAACACGAGGGAGGGAATTACTGCAGGCAGCCTTCAGCGTGAGCCAACCTGCAGTCACATGTGCATGCAAACAAGACACCGTGGAGGGGTTCAGTCAACACTCCCATCTACAGTGCTTATCTTTGCATCGTGTTTATACGCAGTCTATAAATGGCATGAAAGGAAGAAGCTTACTTTCACTTGTGTCGTTGGGTCATGGAGGGTACAGTGGGTGCAGTAGAGAAAAGTAACCAGCTGGGTCTCTGACTCTGGGAACTGGCAAAGGAGATGTGCTTTTCTGCTAATGAAGTGAGGCTTCTGGAATCGTAGAAGCCAAGGAAGAGCTGGAGGAGACACTGTCTCCTCTGGGGACTGGAGGAGCACATCGCAACTTCGGCTTGCAACCTCAGAGTTTGCTCCTTAGCGGCAAACTTTGGTAGCAGTGAGTTAACGTTATCCCACAGTGTCTCATTACCTTCTGAAACAGCCCATTCAGCAAATGTCTTGCCTCTGGAGGGGTGGAAGAGTTAAGTATTCCAAAATCAGATCTCTGGAAAACCAAAGATAGAAAACCTATAGCACATGTCCAGTGTTTTGAAGTCTACCACTGCACTTCCCTCAAAGCCAGCAATAACTTTCTGGCTGCACTCACTAGACTAGTTTGTAGCTGTTGTATTAGAAGAGAGCTGTGCTTATAATGAAGCACAGTTCAGATCCGATAGGAAAAGATGTGGCTGCACCATGTTTCTATGCCAGATGGGAGAGCCCTGCTGTTTCACCTGGCCATGTATGAACAAACAGTCCTGATGTCTATGAAGGAGCCTCAACATGCCTCCTTGCTGCGGAGGGGAGAGGTGGTGGTGGCAGACTCTCAGAAGACTTCTTGCCATGGGGAAATGGTCACAGCAAAATAGGAAATGAGTATATGTGGCTAGGATACTACTGCAGTTAGAAATTGCAGTGCTTTACCTGCTTCTCTTTTGACATCAAATGGAGATTATAGTTGTCTCATGAAGCATTCAGTGTGTGTCACTTGTAACTCACCAACCAGGAGGAATCACAGTCCTGCACTGTATCCTGAAGCCTTGGCCATTTTATTCCAGCATGGCTGCAGAAACCAAAACCATGGGAGAGGTATGTCCCTCCTCCATCAGCTATTGCTTCCAGTTATCCTCCCATTGACCTAGACCTTCATTTAAGCTATTCACAAGTGAGATGCTGATGATGTTTTCTTGATGTCTTCTACTGCACGCCCAAGTGACGGCACATCTTTTTTTTTTTTTTAGTAGCCCAAAATGAGCAGTTTCCCTAGGCATCTGGTCCCTGCTGTGTTCTGACCTACTGAGCCACGGTCCTTGTCCATCTGGGAGCCTCAATGGCCTTACTACTCAGGATGTGAATGTTCAGGAAATTCCTCATCTCTCATAATCTGTATCCCTGACTTGATCATCTCGCCCATTCTGTCCTCTTCATTCATCTGCTCTCCCAAATGCTGTCTTGTACTTTGATCTCATGTCCTTTTCAGAAAACATCCATATATCTACTTTATTTGTTTTTTAATGAGTTGAGTAACTTCTGGGGGTTTTGTCAGGCTTAGATCATGGTTTTCGAAATAAAGTGGAGCACTGTGCTTTGTTTGTTTGTTCCACTTCCTGCCAAGAGTGAGATCTGAAGTGGCACAGGTTGGGTGTAGGTCAGGTACAAGGTTCTTCATGTCCCCTGGAGGTACCAGCTCACATGCAAAACTAGCAGTGCCGTTAATGCATGTATCAGGTAATCAGACTGATTTGTGTTGAGCAGATGCCTGTTTAGAGAGCTATGCTCTACATTTTTTGTTATAAACTCTGAAGTTAACTGCTCACATCAACTTTCCTCCACCAAAAAGAGAGCATGTGACAGGCTTGGGAAGGGGTGTCAAGCCATGAGGACTGCAGTTTGATCTCAGAATGGTCTATTCAAATCTAACAATCTGAAAGAAAGCTCTTCTCTCTTTTGGGGAGAGAGAAGCTGCATGTATATGTGGCTCAAATACCACAAAAGCAAATTACTGGGCATACACCTCTCATTCCTATTGCCCTAGAAGCTTAAAGAAGTTTTCAGAACTGTGTGGATAGCTAATTTTCAGAGCTGTTAGAAAAGCATTTCTGAATATCACAAAACCAGGACTTTATTCTAGTTGCAAGAAAATTGCATCACATAAGCCAAAAAATTGGCTCGTTTTCCACTAAGTCTGAGTAAAAACCCTTCAATTCTCTATCCCTGTTCCCCTGGATGTTACGTAGTAGTTGGGTAGGCTTCATATACTAGTCTGTGTGCAAGGATAAAAAGCAATGATTAACTGAACTCTTGTTCTGAAAACCCTCATTTTTGTGGAGAAGTGTGAGAGATGGTAAGTTTAGAAGTGCGAAGATTTATGGCTGGACAGCAGAAAACCATGAAGAAAAGAACAGCAGCAAAGCATTTGATAAACAACTGACATAATGCATTGAAGAACGGCTTGCAAAATATGTTTAGCTTAAGCTTAGTTGTCATGATGAAAGTGATTATTTTGGTGATTTGGAATCTGATGAATTAGGAGAGCTCACTTGACTAACATCTGAGGAGGTGAGAGAGATGAGACAGGCCTGCCCTCAGCTACAGAGTGGCTGTGCATAGGAATAGTGTTTCAAATGTATGAAGGTTTATTTGGCTGCTGTGCACAGCTGTATCTTGTCAGCAGTACAAACTTGGTCGAGATGTCTCCAGACAGGCAGAATTCCAAGCTCATGCTTCCCTTAGAGCAAGGCCATCATCTCAATTCCTGGTACAGTGCTGCAAACAAGTGATCTAGTAGATGTCAAAAGTTAGATACCTGAGATCAGCAAATGAGGCCCAGCAACAGCTGGAACAGGTTACTTACCTCCAGATTGTCTTTCCACCACCTTTGTCAAAAATACCCTTACACAAAGCCTAAAGAACAGATCCTCCTTCAACGTATTACTTATTTTAAAATAGCATTTTCTAAAGTGACAGAGCTTCTTTCTGTCCTATCTGATGACTCTGCTCATGAGAGAGGTGTTTTTCCTGCTGCTGGCAGTCAGCAGCTTCCTTGAAAAACACTGACTTCCAAACTGACCAGCTCCATGCAAGAGCAGCGATGGGGTACCTGTTCTTCTGATGCCACCACTCATTCTGCAGCGCCTCATGCCAGGTAGCCAGACAGAAGGACCTGGCTCTTGGATGGCAGTTCAGGGACCTGGCAAGGAGGAAGAGTGCTGCTCACCAACATTGTTGTCTCATAACTACGGTATCCCAGAACATTATTTTAACAGTCACTTGTCAACGCGGTGGCTTTGTTGCTTCCGGTCTCCATTATCAAGCCTGGTGTTCTGGTCTTGTTTCTTTTTAAGGCATGTAGACAGAATGCACCTGTATTGCCAAGCATGAGGAAGGCTCCAAATGTGGCTGGGAAGAGCCCAGCTCATGTGCAGCCATGCATAACCCCCAAATGTAAAAATGATGTACTGGACAGTGTATGTGAAATACCGGACCTCCCTCCAGGCTGTCAGTGCGGTTCCAAGCCTGTCAATGTCTTCAGAAACCAGAGCCATCACAGTTGCCCCATTAGTCAAGGGTTAGCTGGTCCCACAGCTGTCACTGTGAATGCCCTGTCCTAGGTTCCATTGACAAAGGATTCATTTGCCAACACGAGGGTTTCATGGAGAAGGGGACAGTGGGGTGGCAGGATCATCTGCTTGGTTTCAAAGGACCAAATCAGGGCCAGAAAATAATTATAAGTGTGCTGTGGGGGAGAAGTAGCACAGGGCCATTTTTCAAACCCCTTAAGAGAGAAAGTGTGGACCAAACTGTGCTTGTAGCTCACTGAATTTAACTGTGTAGAGTTACTGTCTTCAGTGATGATGCTCTGAGGTTAGACTGTCTGAAAAAGGTACATGTACCTTCAATTTTCGCAGTATTCTGTGGTCACATTGAAGATACTCTTTTCTGTACACATACATAAAACTGTACAAAATCTTCACAGCGAAAATCAGATGTACAAGCTTACATTATATAGCCATGGAAATTGAAGCCTGGATGTTTGAAACTGGGTGTTGAAAATGGGAATCATAAAACAAGCCAGACTCAAAAATGCTGAGACACTCACTGAAGTCAGTGGGCAAGCTTAGTGCTTTCGCTACATCATGTACACACCTCTGATTTATATATTGAAAGATATTTTCCTCAGTTTCAACCTAAATCTCAATGGCTCTGGGGGGAGTGTGCTCGCTCAGTGCCACAATTCTAATCCTATAGCTCATACCCCTCTTGAAGCTATGGGAAACCTGGAATAACAATCCAAAGCACCAAATACTGATGTTTGACTTTTCCCATGGGTTTTCCTGATCTCTATAAAAGACAACAGAAGTACACTTTCATGCTGTATGCTACAGCTTTGCTGCAGAAGTATTTCTGCTATCCCATATAAAATACATGGTCAGGTTCTTTTGCATAACCTCTATGGTTTTCATTATTTGTAAGCCTGAACTGAAGACAGTAGACACTATTTTGTTTCGAGTTGCTATAAATTTTGATATTTGTCTAAGGGGAAAATTCATGTAGTGCTGTGGGATTGTTGTTTAAATTCCAGCAGGAAAAATGTCTTGTTTTGAAAGAAAGTCTTGTTTAAAATCACAAATCTCATATAAGAAGCCAGATAATGAAGCCAAAAAAGGGAACAAAAACAATTCTTACAAGGCGGACCTCTAAGCTTTGAATTGTGTGATGTATGAGCTGTCAGAAATCCAAACTTCACCATGTGCAGAGAAATGTTTCGCAAAATCCCGAAGTTTGGCTTTCTTGGCAGGATCTGTTTCCTAAGCAGCATCTTGAAAAATTTAATTGCTTGCAATTATAAAAAGCTTTCAAAATGGTGCCTTTTTTGCAGGAGAAGGTGAAATGCCATGTTAGGGCTTATTTTCAACTGTTTGCCATCCATCTTCTTTGTAGCCACCCTTTAAATAGTGGAACATGGTAATAAGGTATCCCCTGGTCCTTTTCTCTAGGCTGAACAAATCCAGCTGTCTTTGCCTTTCCTTGTATGTCAGGCTTCTTAATCTTTTGCATGTGTCAGAATTATGGACTGTTTAGGAGGTAGAATACAGCATCTGAAACCTTTGGTAGAAAACCACGCTAGATTCACTGCTAGAGAGGTGGATCACCAGTGCTACTTAGTCACTATAGCAGGCTACTGCGAGCAGTAACTGACTTACAGTAATGTGGGAAACAGTTATAGGTTTGAAGGGTTGATGTCCAAACACACTGAAGACAATACTACTTGTTTATGTTGCAGGTTCAGGCCAAGCCAGGAAGATAAGTACCAAGCACTAAGAATACTTTGAACCAAATCCCGTGTCTTAAATCAGCTTCTGATTAGAGAATTGCTTAACAGGATCCAGAAAATTAATGACAAGCGCCTTTGGTGTGATCGTGCTGTTCCTGAATTCCTTATGTCAGTTTCCCAAGTAGGGAAGGGTTGAGGAATAGAGGGACTGGACATAAGGGGTTCCAGCCCACCTCACACCTGCATCTAGCTGCAGTGTGGCCAGACCTAGTCTCTGAAGATGGTTAAGCCACACTTCCCTTCACCTGCCATAAATCTCACAGGATCTCATCCAGCTGAATACAAACCAGAAATGTGGGGAGTAAGGACCTCAAAGAGAAAAGGCTCAGCTGATTGATGCCTTCTTAAGAGAAAGTGAAAAGGAGAGATAACACAGGAACAGGAGGAAGACCTGATGATGAAGTACTGCCTGCTCATTGTTCCTCCACTACTTCCTCCAAATATGTTCTGTGAGCTACTGAGGGTGTCCTGCAGCTTCATGTTAGCTTAGCTTATGCAAAAGTTATCTGATGCCTCTCTGGCAAACAAAAGATGGCCTTAAGCAATATATCTTGTGGAATCCTGTGCTGCACATGATCTTTCCACTGGATTAAGAAGACTTATGTATTTGAGCTCTCCAGTAAGTGCAAAGCTGGTTGTTAAGAACTGGGAATACAGCTGTAGTGAGTGCAGGTTAGCTCTGTGCGGCACATTAGACTTGTGGCTCACTTTTGCCCCTAGCTTTGTGCAAATCCTTTAGTATTCCATGAAGTTAGAAGTGATGTTGGGAGCAGAAACCTCACAGTTATGTAGGCAGTTGTTCCTAAGGGATCCTAGATCAAGCTCAGTCTCAAAAATAATTAAATCCTTTGCATTCACTCCTCCCAGTGGCATTGACTCTTTCAGATCCTCTCTGCTCTGCTGGTTAGAAACCGTATTTCCCAGCTGAAATGTAGGTATGGCTCATTTATGCCCACTGAGAGTTGAACATCTAGGGAAATCCAGGACACATGGTATATGCAGTGCTTGAGATAGACTGTAATTGCATTAATGGAGCTTCCAAGGAGCTCTGCTCGATGGATGGAGGTGTTTGGAGAAGGGTGGTGCCCTTGAAGTTGGAAAAGAAGTATTTCTCCCTGTTATCAAAGCATGAGCCTGTAGCTGGTCCCAGTGGATGGTGAGGGTAGCAAAGATTCTCGTCTTCTAAGCCAAACTTATAACTTCCAAACATCTTTAGCCTCTTGAGCTCAAGTAACAATAGGCTTCGTTTTCTCAGCTTCAGCTCCATTCACTGAAACGAGAAGTATTGGTTCCCAGGGGGGAGATCTGATGCTAAGTAAAACAAGCTGTGTGCAATTACTGCTTTCTGAAAAGCAGGAGAAGCTGGGCCAGCACAAATGGTAAGGTTCAGTTCTTGATAAGATTTTTTCAGTGGTATTGAAGGGCAAACCACACAGCCCTAATTCAGCTAAACATCCCCATGTCATATTCTGACCAAAAAAAGACTGAAGAATTTGAGTGGGGACTGCAGTCACTTCTTCAGTCCCTTCTCAAAACAAAAAAATTTCAAAATCATCGCATTTTCTGCTGCATCTTGTTTTGTCATAGCATTACAGCTTGCTGGGGAGGATAAATAGTGTGGAGCAAGTTAGTGGTATCTGAAGATCAATCAACACCCTGCACACACCCGCATTTCTCCCTGCACTCACAGCACTTACATGTTCTTCCAGGTTTGTGGGTTTTGCTTCTCTTCCACCATCCCTGCTCCAGCTCCCTGCCCTATGCACAAAGACGGAGAACATTCACTTAAGTCTCTCTAGGAGACTGTTATGACAGACTTGTCAAGAATTCTGGCTCGTTGTGCTCCTCGTGGAGCCGTGTGCCTTTCATAAAAGGACAGGTTCTCTGATGGCCTCCTATGTTCTTGCAGCGTCAGTGTTGGAGGCGGTGGTTTCCCATCCTCTCCCGAATCTCTTTTGAGCTGCTCTTAATATGATGGCTGGCTTTACTTCAGGGGCTTGTGCAGCACTAAGGGCAGGCAGCAGCCAAGCTTCCCGCTGGAGTGGCCCTGCATGTGCCTGGATGTAGTTGCCACCAGCTGGGCAAATACTGCTGTCAAGGACACAGGAGCCAGAAGACAGCACAGATCCTGCTCTGAAAGGTATGGCATTACAAGGCCAAGAGATGTTAGGGGATGTGGGGTGTGCAGTGTGCAGCAGAGGTGTTACCACCCAGCTTAGCTGCACACAATGGGGATGTGCTGCTGTGATGTCAAGTATGCTCTTTACCATTTCCCAGGATGGTTCCTGATCTCTCTGTCCTGCTGCTTCTCTCCCTGAATCTCTTCATAAGTGGCAGATGGGCCAAGAAACAGGCTGTATCTTCCACAGAGGCAAATATACTTGTTCTTCTCACTGCCTATCTCTGCAAGCATCATTTCAGGACCTTCAGGGTGCCTGTGAGCTGGGATTCATCTGAGAGACTGTCAGCAGTCAGCCTGCCACTGCAGTGGAGCTGCCCATTTTGGACATTTTCAAAGTGTTCCCTTGTTCTGCTCCCTGCCTCACTTGGTCCTCAGGGAGGCTGTTAGAACTGGTGGGGCTTTGATGTGTGAGGTTTAAATTCAGCCAAAAGATGTTCTTGCTCTTCCGTGCTTCTGCCCTATTCTTTGCCTTACCTTACTGTCAATGAGGATGGGTTTTGTTCTGCCTTGTCTCGAATGGCTCTATTTTAGGAAGAACAGGGCTGCTTTACTGTGTCTTGAGGCTCTGTGCCTAAAATCCTTGTACTTTTGAGAAAAAACAAAGGGATGGGGGGGGGGGGGGCGCGCCTTGAAGTACTATCAGTGTTTGAAGTTAAATCATGCAACTCTGCACTTGTCAAAACACACATCTGTGTTTACTGAGTGTCTTACGTCTTTAGTGCAGTTTTTAAAAGGCCTCTTCCTCCGGTCAAGCTGCCAGGGATAGTTTCAAGACACATTCAGAGTCCTAGAGTTAAATACTGCTGATGAATAATGCCGTCACAGAGCCTGAGATGGATAGCAAGTTAAATTGAGTAGTTAAACTAAACTTTGTATATTGTGTAGTTCAGAGGTCCCTATTCAGGACACTTCTTACCTCTTTGTTTCTTACTTGTGGCATCTTTTTAAAAAGCAAAACAAAACCAGACTTGTTAGCATCGTTATTTGGCCTTTGGAAATAAGTGAAGCAAACTCTGAAGGTGCAGTAAGAGCTGTCTCACATGAGGCAAACAGGGGCACAGTAACTGAACTGCTTACTCTGTATTCAAAGTGCAGCACACATGCACACAAAGCCTTGCTGCAGCAGCAGCTTAAAAGAGGATGGCATGTTTTATAAAAGGGAACTTGAGAAAATGAGAAAGGAGTACATGACCAGGTAGTGGTTAGTGATAACTGCTCCTTTCAGCTCTGTGCTGAGCTTCAAAGCAAATAGCTAAGCCCTTCTGGCTAAAAGCGGCATGACTGCTGAACAAGTGCATGGCCTGGAGCCCACTGTTCCAGTTACAGCAGGTATCTTTCTGTTGTATTAGGTCACTGTGAAGCTTGGAGTCATGTGTTTGCTTCTAAGAACTGCAGTAGTTGTGGTTTCAGAAGTATTTGGCCATTTTTATTAATAATTGCAAGATTTATTTCATCTGTCTGGTTTGTCTCTAGCCTTCTCCAGCAAAGAGGAGTGAGGGACGTACCCCCTAACTTTCTGGTCTGGGTTAAAACATTTCACTACCATAGGGGAGGTGCAGCCTCACAACTCCTCTGATGGAGAAGGAACTGAACCTGGTTCTCCCATGACAGCCAAATTGAAGTACTGCTTATAAAGGCATTAGGAGCATCACCACCACTCAATCACGTTGTCTTCCTCCTCTAGCTATGCTTAGCCAGGGTGAACCACAAGAGGGAGGAACATGAGGGTGGTAGGTGTGAGGTCTTGGTGGGATGTGTGAGCCAGGTGTTGGTTGGTGACGTCAGGCACGGGGGTGAGGCAGCTGAGGTGTTTTTCATGTCTAAATGAGTTACCTTTTGTCACCTGGGCTGGTAAGCTACAGGTAAACCTGCAAAACATGGGCGAAATGTGTGACCTTGAATCTCTTTGCTTTGCCAAAGGGCAAGTGCCTGCTGGCAGAACAGAACAACTGAGAATAAACTTCACCCAGCATCTTTCCCCTCCCACTTTAATGGTTATCCTAAACTCATAGATAAATACTGAAATGAGCCTTATTTGAATGTAGCCTCAAAAAATGACCTTTTGTACAGAGAAATTGCTCTTCTCTTTTAAGGAATTCCTTTTTAGGATTTTGGATATTTTTTTTTTTTTTTTTGTAAATTCTTGCCAATCAATATATGCTGTCTGTGAATCTGAACCTACAGAATATACTCAAGCTAAAGTCAGTACTGTTATCTTTTTATTCCCACAGGTTAATTTCACGTAACTCAGCAGATCCCTGCTTCGTCTGCTCTGTCCTTTAATCACTAAGGCCACTGCTTCCCCCATGCTGCTCCCTGAGTTGCAGCAGTAATGCTATTTGTGAGGCTGGGCCATGAGCCATGTTGTAAATTGATTTTAAATCAGGGCAGGAGAGTGGGGTTGGGGAGAGCAGAAAACCACCCAGCAACATCCACTATTTTTTGGCCTCCTGGAACTGACAGAGAGAATTGCGTACTCCTATACAAAGTGAATGTCCCATGGGCAGTAATTTCAATTCAGTGACTTTTTACAGCCACCCCAGACTTACTTTGCATAGAGGCATTCAAGGAGCGAGGCAACAAAGAATTAGGGAGGAGGTCACAAAATCTGAAATGAAATGTCATTGTGGGAAGATGATCAAAGCATGCACCCAGGGAAGATAGATGCAGACCGCCTAAAACAGCTGTGCAATTCTTTAGGGACTCAGTGGAGTTTTCCCTGGATCTATGTTGCAATTGTTCTCATGGTTCATGCTTTGTAAATCCATAGCTTGCTTGAACTTGTAGTGGTGTGAACTTGATGAACTGGCTGCTTGGGTCATTTGATATTTATTTTAGTAACTTAAACTTGGGGTTTTTCCCTCCCCCTAAGTAAAATACAACTGAAAAGCAACACTCCAGGCTCTTCTACAATACAAATGTAATCCCATAGATCTAAAGATCAGAACTGAATGTAACAAACACAGAAAATATACTTGAAGAGATTAAAAGGATTAAATAAATAGCTTTCTATAGAAATCAGTTTTGAAAACCTTGTGGAATGTGGTAGAAAACTGAGGTGCAGCAGTGTGTGTGTGACCATCAAAGGGGTGCATTGAAAGGGCTTAAATGAATTCTGGAGGACTTTTTGAATGGGAAACTTGCAGGTTGCTTTCCTCTCAGCTCTGTGGTCTTTTCTGCTTCCTCCTTGTCAGCTGTTGAAGGAGTGGTTCTCGTTCCCAGATCTCTGAACGTGTTTGATTTGGGTTGCTGCTCCAATTTCCCAGCTGTTACTTGAAGGCCATTTTGAGGTTTGGAGTATCTCTCTGCCCCACTTGTTGAGCCCACAAAGGCCTCCAAGAAAACTTAGGAGATTTGCCAAAGCATACAGGGTCAGAGGGAGTCCCCAAAACCGTGGCCGCCCTTGCAGAAACAGCACGCTTGGCAACTGCAGCCTGGTAGTCCTGGGAACCAGTCTCTTTTGTTTATCCAGAGAATCAAGAGCACACCAGGAATCTTTTTTGCATGGGGTAGGATGTGCAGTCTGTCTTGCTCATGTCAGTGGCCTCATCTCTGCAGTGTCCAAATAACTCAGCCTGAAACATCCCAGGCACGGCATTACGCTTGCTGTTGAACCCTCCCCTTATTTCTCTCAGATCCCACAATTGCTCCTGCCAGAAGGTTGGATGTTTATTGGACCAAAGAGAAAGGAGAAAAACAGAAAGAAGAATGCAGTGAAGTTGTTCTGTGGTAGGATTGCTGATGTGTTAGACATCCAAAATCCCCAGGGCATAGACATGCCATCTTTCAGATGACAGTCTTACAGTGTATTAGGGCTTGGGAGCTTTTTAAGCTTAAGGGTAAAAATAGATGGATTCAAAACATTATGCGAATAGTCACCATTCTCTTTGCATTCAGTCATAGGATTAGTTGAGAAGACACTGAGTGATATCCACCAGACGACCAATTGTTGGCTCTGTCCTGGGATGACCCCTGTGTTAATTCTCAGTAGCTGGGCTGTGTTAAATCGTGGTTACAGCAGATAGGTGTGCCATCTGAAGGTGGCTGTGCTGTGTTCTCCTTTGGAATACGTTTCATGGATTATTTCAGTTTCTACTTTTGAAACTATTAGAAAAATGAAAACACTATCACACCTTCCTCTGTGCTGCATCATCTAGCTAGGTTCTTGCCCAAGCAGTGCTAGTCTGTTCAGTCTGCCTGTTGTGGTTACTAGGTGTGTGCATCTTACATGTCATCATCTTGCATTCATTCAGGTACAAAAGACTCAGGGTTACCCATATAACCATTAGCAAACATGGACCTTTTAGAGTGATTAGCAGCACACTAGTATGGAAGACCATCCACTGTCATCTTCCAGTCTCTCTTACGATCTACGAGAGCATGTTCCTTCCTCCTTTTAGGCAACATTTTAGCTTTTCTGCTGCAGTTAGCCATATCCTGTGTTTTGTTCACTGACTCTTCCTATAGTCCACTTGCCCTTTTGTGTGTTATTTAGCTGTGTCATATGCATATTTTTTTGACCTTATAAGCAGTACTTCATAACTGTTTGATAATTTTGGGGAGGCCTTTTGTGTGTTACAGGATAGGAAACAAACCATCCGAATTTCGTAGTAATTAGTGTTGCAGCTTTTCTCATGTGAAAAACAGAGTTTGAGGCTCGCATGATGGCATGCATCTTGGAGCATTCTTAACTTTAATGCAGTAAGATGATTTCCTGATTTAAAACCCAAATAAAATCTGTCCGCTGACACCACTTCTAACTTCACTGTATCTAGCCAGACCATGCTGAAATGATGCATAAACCTTGTTGTGGAGCCCATGGAAAAGGAGTGAGATCCCTGGAAATTCAGCCCAGATTCAGACAAGTCCTGGCCTCAGCTTATTTGGCTGGTTCACAGACTCTGGAGACCTGGTTCAAACTGTAGTTGACACTGTGCTATTATCTACATATGAATTGCCACATGAAGGGGTAGTTCTTCTCTTCCTTCCATGAAGTTGATCTTTCCTGAGCTCTGTGGCTCCTTTTTTACACTTCCTCTGAATGTCATTGGTGAAAATGAAGAGAACTGTGTTCAGGCAAGCTAGAAGAGAAATTTCAGTGTTTGAGTGTGATCTTAAGAACTGGGTAGAAAGCTCAGGTGGGAAATTGGGTTAAATAAGAAATGAGCTGTATCAATCAAGCCTCTGGGATTAAATGTCAGGAAGTTACATGTTCTCCTTCAGGCTCAGCCAGCTCAGACCTTTTGTTTGGAAGTAATGTTGGTCTAAACTGTTCCCTTGTCAGGATCACTGATCCCAGCTCCTCCTTCCCACATGGTCCTTCCTCCCCTCATGCACATACTTGTTTTCTCAGTGTAAACCCCTTGCAACTTGGACAGGAGCTAGAACAGCAGTATGGATCACTGATGTGGTTCCTGATCCCAACCCATACATGCTTGAGTTGGGAAGAGTGACAGTATGGAGCAAGGCTGGGAACTCCATTAGCAGGCACCAAGTCCACTGGACGAGGCCTGTGGACCAGTGCTCTGAATTGCCACCTATCCATGGTCATGTTGGTTTATGTTTTGTCCTTACTTTCCCCTTCCCTAAAGCCAGAAGACCATATCATGTGACCATACATCACTCCGGAGATGCTTGGAGCTAACGCTGCTTCAGGCCGAGATTTCCCAAACTGGTGCTAGGCTTTTAAAATTTACTTGAGCCTAAAAAGTCCCAAAATAAAACTCTGAATTTTAGAAGTGTAACATGTTTGATAGCGATTGTATTGAAATAAACAGATTTACGTTCACTTCCGCAATCCTGGATAAACTCTACATTTCCTGATCATTTGAGCTTTCATGGATGGTATTTACTATCAAGTTTTTGCCCCCTGTTGTTTGAAGGAATGAAAGAAAAGTAGAAAAAGTATCCTGTATTAGCTTTTAAACAGAGAAATATAAACCTCCTTGAACTGCATTAGCACAATGCATTTAAAATTTCAGAGAATGCAAAGATTCTGGCATGCCACGCAAAGGAGTGGAATTGTGTTTTTACCCAACTCTTAAAAGTATGCTTTGTTTTATGCTGTCTACTGATGCTCAAAATATCCACCTTCAAAAGTGAACTGTTCCATCTCTAAGGAGAGCAGTGAACATAATCAACTCAGCACTTTCCTTGTTCCCATGCTCCTGCTTCTTACTGCATTCAAAGCAGAGATACTAACAAGGATTAAACCCAAGTAAAGTTAAAACCTCAGTTGTTTCTTAACAATGCACAGTTGGATTGATTTGCAAGACTATTGTCTCTTTTTCGTCCTTACTACAGCTTATTGAGCTGTGCTTGTACTTGTGGGCGCAGACTACGAGTGGAAAACATAATCCTCAAAGTGCCTAAGAAATTTAAGATTACAAGATCATTCTGCACAAACCCTGCCATAAGGCTCATGATCAAGTGCCTGGAAGTATTTGCTTGTGACAATGAGATAAAGGTATTTTCCTTTCAAATAATGAAAGAGATAATTACTTTTTTGCCTAGCAGAAAAATTATGTATCAGACTTACCGGGCAGCAGAACAAGCTGTTTACACGTGCAGAGGAAGGGTATACATAGCTTGCACCTTGCGCTTCCACCTGCTGCCTTTACTTTGAGGAAAGGCATGTTTCAGATGAAATAGTAGCCTAGTGTCTGGTCTTCCAATACCTGGAGTGGGTGGGGAAGGAGTGCAGAGGTATCTTGTAAAGAGGAGTGGGCATGAAAAACAACAATGGATGGGATTTAAATATCTGATTTATATTACTGGTTTGTGTTTGTGTTGCTATATTTGGGAGCATTTCTGTTAAAATATAAGCACATCCTAAAGTAGAGCAATTTTATCAAGTGGGCTGGGGCTGAGATCCCATGATGTGACTTGACAGTGCCCCAGGGCTTAACACCCTCCAGCTATGAGTGAGATGTTCCTGCATGAGAGAAGCAGCCAGCTGTTCTCAGCAGAAAATTCAGAGAGGGATGTTCGCCTGTTTATTGCTATGCTTCAGAAAAGCAGCAGCTGGTATAGCATGTTACCTGTTTATCTTCCTCTGTCCTTTTCCGTTGTTTCCTAAAGTATCCCTTGTACAGCTGCTCAATATTCCCTTTGCAAGTGAGAAAGATTAGCTCATCTGAGCACTGATCAGTTTATTTTTCCCAGGTTTGTTAGATGATGCTGCAGCCGGTGGTTGTTAGTGACTCCTAAGATGTGAATACATCTCCTATTACTGCCAGACAGAGATCAACAGAAAGATTATGCAATGAAATAACTCATTTCAAAAGATCAAACTCGTAAATACTTTTTCTAGGCTTTAGCTGCATCTCGGCTTCTCATTTGCAACAGGTGTTCCTATCTCAAATGAGCTGCCAGTCATAAGTTATGAGATATCTAATTGTTGTAAAGGGAAGAGGCGCCTGAATGCAACGCATAGCAAGGGTCTTGGAGACAAGGTGTCTCCTTGTGTGTGTATCTGCCTCTTCCTTACTGGAGATCTTGCTAATTTAAAATAAGAAATAGAGAAAAGTTCCATGCCTGGACAGTTCATTATACCATTAAAGTTGCTAGAATTTTTTGTGACTAAAATTTTACAGATTTCATGGAAAAAGCAGTCTTTGTCCTCTCTCTGGTTCTAGGAATAGTTTGGTGATTTAACTCCTTGGAAATAGCTTTTCTTTTTCATGTGTTCATTTCCTCAGTCTTACTTTATGAAAGAGAGAGTGTTTTCAAAAATATTCCAAAAAATGAAACAACACAGGACAAATGGCTGAGGTTTTGGTATGTAGCAATGTATTTCTTTGGGAATCTTTAAAGCAGATGATGTGATAGGCAGAAATGTTTCACTGTAGCTTCAGCCTGGAGAACTTGTAGTTTCAGAGCAGCTGGAACACTGGCACAAGCTCCCATGTTATGTTTTTCCTTTAATCCATTCATAATTCCCCGCCAGATTATTCCACTCTTTGGCTTAAAATGAAAACAAGCAAATCCACTACGCACCTAGGAAAATATACAGCTCCAGCCCTTGCCTTACGCAAGGCTCAATCCACATTCACAAAACTAAACTAATTTGCTCCAACTAAGAATGTAGCCTTTAATCCTTTGTCCAACCACTAAAATGGAATAATCAAGAGTTATTTATTGCCTAAGGTTCCGATGGACGTAAGAGCAAATGTACCATAAATCCTTTCTCTACTTTTTTCCTCTTTTATTGTTTTGTTTTCTGAAATCCAGCGGGCAGGGTCTGTCCTCCCAGGCTTTAAACTCATCTTGCCTTCACAGATTAGGGTTGACAAGGAAGTTAGCTTTCCAGCTGGGAGGTGTGCTCCATGTTCTCTTCCTAAACATTTCCCATGTTTTTGGTGTGTGTTTTATATTCATTTTGTCCAAGTAAAAATAGCATGAAATAGTGTAGTCATGCAATCTGTCTGACGTTAGTTTAGTTTTGGAGACTTTTTTGCCCAAACTCTGTACTACAGGTGGGAATCTTTTATTCCAAATCTTCATTTCCATGTTTTGCTCTTCATACTCCCAAGTTCTCTGATGCTGGCTGAAGATCCTGTAGAAAGCCATGACTTTGGAGGAGTCTAGAAGCCTGCCTGAAACAATCAGGACTGGGCTGCTGTTGCTCTGAAGTCTCAGTATGTGGGATAGAGTTTAAACAACACGTTAATTCTATGCACTAGCTGTATTAAAAAGCATGAAATCATTGCTCACTGTTAGTCTGTGTTGGTGGTTTGTTGTACCTTTGCCAGTTGGCTTTTAAAGTTAAACACACTTAATGGTCTAACTTGTGGGGGAAAGATGTCAATAAGGTATCAGAGAGAGCAGATTCATGGAATAATAGTATCGGTGGTGGAAAACATGGTGAGTGGAAGGAAAGCAATTCATCAGAGAAAGGAATTAGAGACCTTTCCTTTCTTTTCTCCTTTCCCCTCCTGAGGATGGGAGAATGTCCTTCATATTTTCTGTGCACCACAGGTTTTTTTCCATCTCAAGGCCAAAAAGGGATCATTGCAGTAAATCAGTCTGATTTCCTTTGTAGCATTAGCCACAAAATGTTCCCAAATTCAGCCTTGATCAAAGCCATGTGTGGAGGAGGGGGCAAAAGGAACCATGCCACGAAATATCAGCTGTTCCTTCTAGGCAAAATGTGAATGCACCGTGTGGTTGGCAGATCCTAATGATTGAATTTAGTGTAACTGCAGAGCCTTGGCAGGGGAGGTGCCACTTGCTCAGGATGGTTGGCCATGTGCTGAGGCTGTGAGATGGGAGGTAGCAAGGTAGGGGATGGCTGGAGTGCCGCCTTCTGTATGTGTGTGTGTAGGTCTGTTTACTTTGTTAGCAAAAAGGAGATATACAATTATGTCATTGTATAGATAAAGCCATGCTGTCTTGACTGTTGCATGTGATTCTGGGCTGCATCAAAAGGAGCATGAGCAGCAGGTCCAGCTTGGGGGTTCTCCCCTTCTGCTGTGCTCTGGTGAGATGCCCCCTGCTGTCCTGATACAGCTCCGGGGCAACAGCACAAGAGGGATGTGCAGCTGCTGGGACAAGACCAGAGGAGGCCGTAGAGATGCTCTGAGGGCTGGAGCAGCTCTGCTCTGGAGCCAGGATGAGAGAGCTGGGCTGGTTCAGCCTGGAGAAGAGAAGGCTC